>AYEL01091264.1:0-43461 GCA_000484575.1 Olivierus martensii
GTTTTAATTTTATTAAAATTATATTGATTCAACTGATTAGTTTGAAAAATTTATTGATTGAATTTTTATTTATTATAGAATATTACTTCAGTTTATAAAGATTTAAATTTTAGAAATAACATTCAATATAGAATGATTATTATTATTTAAATTTAACTATTAACATATTAGAATTAATCAGGAAATATAAAATGTTGACAAAGAATTTAAGTACAGTGGTGCCTAGCAATTCGACCCTAATCCGTTGCCAAAGAAATGTCGAATTGAGAAACTGTCAAATTGCAGGACAATATTTCCCATATAAGACTATGTGAAATAGATTAATTCATTATTGGTTTCCATCTCACTTCCCTAACGGATGAGGTCAGAGAGATACACTATATTATTTACTTTATTATATGTAACAAATATAATAAAGTAACTAATATAGTGTATCAATTGCACTAACACACTAAATTACAAAATACACTATTTTATACACAACACACAATTTTATTAGTCCTTGGATGTTGGAATGAAGTCTTCCAGCATACATCCTAACATCCATAATCTTCTCTCTCTGTTACAAAACATTGCCACAGTTGTCCTAGGAAAGCCATAATCGAGTTACATTTTAACTGTTCCACCTTTCTGCACTTTATCTACAATTTATTCCTTCATCTCTTTGCTCAATCAATTGTTCTTCTTTTCAGAATTATTCCTCTGGTCAGTTCTCTTTGAATCCATCCTTACATTTCACCAAGAAAACAATAATGATTACAAATTTTTTAATTTCTGAAAAATGTAGAATTGAAAATTAACACAAACAACATGGGCAAACTCCAAATTAGCCTAGAATTGAAAATTAACACAAACAACACGGGCAAACACCAAAGTAGTCCAAGACTGACAAATAGCAAATGACATCACACAATTCTATGCACATGCATGCACCAACCCACGAAATTCAAATGTCAAATTGTGAGACCGGCGAATTGCAGGATGTTGAATTGCAAGACACCACTTTACTCAGAAATTTCAGAACTTTGAAAATTTTGCTATATATTAATCAATTTTATATATTCATTTATTATAATTTTAAATTAAAATTATTTGGAGATAAGAAGAAAACAAAAACCATTGATAATGATAGTTTCAAATTTTTAATGAGTTGAATATAAGCAAACTTAATACTTTATCGGATATTTTATTTTTGAAGTTTGCACCTTAAAATATTACTTTTAATAAAATAATTTTATTTTATTTTATAACTTTTTAATTATATTTTATTAAGAAATTAATATCATTATATTAATCAATATACAAATAATTTTAATGTTTAACCATAAAAAAATACAGATGTTCCTCTAGTAATAAACAACATGTTCCAAGATTCATTAATAAATTAAAAAGTTCATAACTCAAAATTTACTCTTACATCCAGAGAAATCAATTGCACTAAATACATTGAATTGTGTGATGGATATTTATGACTGAATCAATTAGTAGTGAAATTATATTCAAATCCTGAAATATATGATTATAATAATAGGCAAGTATTTCTGCTGAAATTCTATCATCTTGAAATAGTGTATAACATGCTAAATAACTATGAAGTTTATGATATGTTTACTGCTAGACTATTTTGTTATCGAAATAAAAATTTCAAATACAAATATTCAAATATCTATGAATAAAGTGGCATATTCATAAATGAAAATATGTGAACATTTGCAATTTAGATATTTACTTAGAAGAATATCTGTAATTCCAATATTCAAAGAAATAGTTTTATTTATTTTGTAATCTGTAATTACTCTTTATTAAATAAAATACAATCCAAGCTCTTTTTTTTTTGCATTTTTATTCTAAAGAATTTTTGGTGATTGCTATGGGAATAAATATTTTTTGAGAACAAAAATTTTCTTTAAGAAAAAAGCTTGGGTGGTACTTTACAGATTAGTTATTTAGGACATACAAAATAAAACAGCTAAATGTGATGATTTATGAACTAAAGCTTCTAATGCATTTGCTGAGACATCTTCTATTAAATCATCATCATCTCCTAAATCTTGAAATTCATATAGCCATTGCAAAACTTCTTCTTCATCCATTAAATCTCCTATAATGAAATTAAATTTTGCATTTTAACAATATATAAATATAAATCTTTTAAATTATTATAAAATAAATAACAATAAATCATAAACATTTTATGGAATATGCTAAATCTGAAAAATATTATGACAGAATTATTTAATTTATGATGGCTTAAATTCAATAGTTTATGTCAATAAATTAATATAAAATAGCTAATAAAATAAGTATTTGGCAAATTTGGTGATATAATAGTGATATATTATCAAAAAAGGTTCAAATCAATTTAAGAGAGGAAGAAATTCTTCAAATCACTAATTGAAATTATAGATCAATTATTAAATGATAGATAGTAACAGCCATAATTAAAATAATACTTTATTTATTAAATTTAATTTACAATTCAAAATTTGATTAATAAGAACATTTGGAAATTAGATAATTAATAATTAACTTTCTGATATAACTTTCTAACAAATTAGAATTAATAAGCATAAAGCTTATTACAATTATTACACATTTATTCTGGTTTCTACTTTATTGGTTTGTAGGTTCTGTATAAGTAATATTTCATGAAAATTTTATATATATGAATAAAAAACAAAAAATCATTACGTAACTTTTATATATTCAAATAATGTGTTATCTATATAAAAAATAAATAAATAAAAATCATTCAGTGCATTATAAAAAGAAAAAAATATGTTAATATTTTATATGTTATCTATGCAGTGTTTTGATAGTTAATAAACAATGAAATTTTATATTCTACATCATCAATAAAATGCTTGTTATCATCATAAGATCACAGTAAATGTAACTTTAGTATAAATTTAAAATAAACCAAAAGTATTAAATTGTTCAAATTTTTTAATATTTACTTTAAAATGCTTTCAGATGTTACTAAATATGAAAATTACTACAAAACTTTAATTTATTCAAACAAAGTATTATGATATCAATAATAAAAGACTGTGAATCAAATAGAAATATTTTAATTTTCCTAAGCATTTTACCAAATAATTTTGTTAATATTTTAAGTAAAATGAAGCATGGAATTGGTTCTCTATTCAATTTTAAATAATATCTTGGAAATTTTTATTTTAAGCAACAGCAAATTTTTTCATTTTCCTTAACTATATTATTCTTCAAAATTCCTGAAATCTTGAATTCTAAATCAAATGTCAAAAATAATAATAATAATTGTCTACTTTTTAAAAAATTTTCATATTTTAATAAAATATTTCACTATTATTGTTGAAATTTACCAAAATAGATTACTTTCTGTTTATACCTACCTAATTAGCAATATCTCTAAAAAAGATAGTTTTTGGCAAAGAAATTAAGTTATTGCTTAAAAAATTTGCCAACAGAGAACATCTATCAACTATGTTATGCTGTTAAAGGAAAAGAGGTAATAGATTTGTGATAATAAATGGCATAGATGCGAGAGAGTCATGCAAATTGTGATGTCATACTGTAAAAATGGTTGAGAGTTTAACATTTCTATGACTAAAAATTTTTTTTATAAAATATAAAATGTTTATGCTTAATTATTTGAAAAATAAAGATTGTAATATAACATATTTAGAGATATGATATATTGCATTACAAAATGTAAGACACATATCTAGTTCTAAGATATTTATACAATATCCCAGTTATTTGAAAGTTTATTTGGAAATTAATGTACATATGTAACTAAGTATCAGTGTAAAATAATTCCTGTTTTATATTTATTTTTACTTTTATATAAAAAATTGGAGAAACAATTTTTAAGTAAAAGAGGAAAGAGTCTTCAAATTTGTGACATAACAGTCCAGGAGGTCAAGCTTGGTTTGACAAAAAAATGACAAAGGCAAAGAGTATCAGAAAATAATTTATGGATGCTCCTAGATTCAAAACTGAATGGGATACCAATTGCATGTTTTATTCTACTTAAAAATTTAAAGAAAAATAAAAATATTTCTGTTTGATTAAAATATTTTTTATTTAATCATTTACTTAATTATGCTTTGTTTATCTAAATTAAAACTCAAAATGATTGCAGCACTTAAAGCAGGAATACTAATATACATATACAAATAACACTAAAATTACATACCAAACAATATTTATTCAATCAAACTGAATAAACATTATTTGTGTATAATTTTAGCATTATTTGTATATGAATATTAGTATTCCTGCTTTAAGGGCTGTAATCATTTTGAATTCATAAGAAGCAGTGTAGATGAACCTTATAGAAAAGTAATAGTGGAAATTTACACAACTTAAACAGTAACTGCAGAGTATTTCAGGTGATATGCATTATTCAGTGATGATTAGTAGTATCTGTATCATATATCATTATAAATGAAAATTGTAAACATGTTTCAAATTACATTTCACACTAAATTAATAATTATAAATGTAGAGATCATTAGAACCAACTATTGTCAGTATTTTGTACAATTTTAAACTGTTGCTATTTGATGAATATAAAAATTTACCTTAAATGCTAAACACACTTTCCGGGCAATGAGTTTTTCAATATTACTTAATATGACTGGATATCTAACTTCTTTTCCTTCTTTATCTCTTTCCACTTTACCATCTAATGCTGGAGATTTGCGTGCTTCTGCATGTGCATAATCAGGACCCACAGTATAAACCTAAAAATGATATATTTAAATTATATAGAATACATTCCTACTAAAAATGAATAAAACTACAGCACTTTACAGCAGTCCCAAAAACTCTTTTATTACTAAAAGGGTTAACAAGTGAGGAATGTTTTTGACTTTACAATAGTCATCTTCAACTCTCAAAGTTTATGCGGTTTCTAACTGTAGACGTTCTAAGAACAATTTCGTTCTAGCGATTGTAATTCGATTTTTAGAACATAACAAATTTTTAAGATAAAACTGTTCAAATTTATCAAATTATAGTATTCATTGCTTCTTACCTGGGCTAAAAATTAAAAAGTAAAAATTATTACAATTAATTAATATAATAACAAAATTAATGAGGTTTTTTTAAATAGAAGTTTGTAATAAACATGTTAACATATAAATAAAACAAAAACAAAAATTAAAATTAAAATTTGGAATTAAAAATTGAAAAATAAATAAAATAAAATAAAATAAAAATGTCCTTTACAAACAGGTGTTTGCATTCAATGTTCCCTGTTTCGTAGATACTACTTCCTTAAAGCAAACTTCCAAACTTTGGAGATCGCCTCTCTCTCTTTGTCATTAATAACATTTTCTCTTTGGCCTCTCCTATAAATGTTCACCTTTTATGCAGTATTAAGTTCTACCGGATCATTGACTTTTTGTATTACTTTGGTTCCCATCCAATTGATATTGACGTTATCATCGTATGCCCTTCATGCCAGCACTGTCGTCAAATTACCTTTTTTGATGTCTCTTTTGTGCTCTTCGATTCTATCATTGAGGTTTCTTCTCGTAGCACCTATGTAAACTTCAGAAGTGCCTGTGTTGTTATTATTCAAAGGTATTCTATATATCCATTTCTTGTCCTGGGTTATACTTATCTTTGATATTTTTCAATGCTTGGAATACTGTTGGTCCTCTTCTGAAAGCTGGCTTTGTTTTCGTTTTTCTTAGTATGTTCCTTACTGTTCTTAGGCCTCTCATGGAATCTGGTATAACTTTGTATTGTGGAGTTGTTTGTTGGTCCGGAGTGGGGGCATGTCAGTTAGTCATGACTTGTTCCGTCTCTTCCTTGGTTCCCAAGTTCTTCTCTACTTCCACTATTTTCTCTATTAAATGTCTTCCGTACCCATGTTTCTTTGCTATGACTTTGATTTTTTCTATTTCCTCTCTTCTTAAGATATCTTCACTACAATGGGAGAAGGCCCTCTTTACATATGATTTCAAAGCAGCTTTCTTGTAAGACCATTTGTCTTCCAACCATCTAGGGATTATCACGGGTGTGGCCTCTGGTTTTCAGTAGAGGGTTGTTTTTATTACATTATTTGCAATTTGAATTTGGACATCTAGAAAGTGTATTTTCGTATTTTCTATCTGTATTACATTAAGCTTCAGCCTGTATGTTTCATCATTAAATAACTCTAGTAGTTCCTGTGAATAGTTTTCTTTTTTCCAAATTATGAAAATATCGTCCACATACCTGGCATACAGTTTAGTTTGTTTTATTATAGAGTGAAGTTTAACTTCCTCTAATGATTGTATGACCAGTTTTGCCAGTTCTCCTGCTAGCGGGCTTCCTATCGGTACCCCTCAGGTTTGTCTGTAATATTTACTGTCGAAACAAAAGTAAGAGTTCTGGCAAAGGAGATCTGTTATTTCTCTACACATGGCTGGGCTAAATTGTTCTGTATTAGTATTGGCTATCAGAAATCTATATAAGCATAACGACACTGGGGTAAGAAGCAATGAATACTATAATTAGATAAATTTGAACAGTTTTATTTTAAAAATTTGTTATGTTCTAAAAATCGAATTACAACTGCTAGAACAAAATTGTTCTTAGAATGCCTACAGTTAGAAACCGCATAAATTTGAGAGTTGAAAATGACTATTGTATAGTCGAAAACGTTCCTCACTTGTTAACCCTTTTAGTAATAAAAGAGTTTTTGGGACTGCTGTAAAGTGCTGTAGTTTTATTCATTTTTAGTTGTAAGCCCGAAAAAGAAGTGTTACGATATATTGAATACATTTTTATATTAATCAAATTATTTTGCTTTTCTTTAATAGTAATTAAAATATAATTTTTTTTTTGAGAAACTATTTGACATATTAGTAATAATATGAGCAAGTTAATGTTTGCAAACTGACGTTTAAAATTAATATATGATAACTATTTAAAAATTATCTTACTTTAATGTTATTTTTATTTATCTTAATGTAATATTCAATATAAATTCAGCACTAGAATTAAAAAAATTATATGATTCTTTATTCTAAGACATACATTTTTCACATTTAAACATCCTTGAAATTAATAAATGTCTTACAATCAACATCAAAAGAAACTACTCATTATCTATATAGAATGAAATAAAGCACGTAAAGTCGCAATATTCAAAAATTAGTAATAATCAATAATAATAATGATGATGATGACGATGATGATGATTTAATGGCTTCCTTTGGGCCACATCTTTACATAGCAAGGGGGATTGCATGCTTCAGTGATCTTTCTGGGCTGTTGGTAGTTTAATTTTGCTATAATGGTTAGAAATTAGAAGCTGATGAAGTGGTGCTCAGGGGACAGCCCCTGGCCAGACTATACCATTGTTTGGCTGATCACCAACATGGTATTTTTTTTTATATATGATTTTCAAAGCTCAAAGGAAAGAAAAACAGTCTGTCAAACACAGATTTAAAACTGGACTGGATAAAGAACAGCAAAAATGGAAATGGATATATGAATGGAGATTGAATGTGTGGAATGTGAATAGATAAGTGAAAGGGAATGAACAGGAACTTGTAAATGAAATATGTAAATATAGCCTGGATGCACTCTATGTGAATGAAACATATCAAAAGGAGTGCATTTGAGTGTGTAAACAATGGTATTGTGGGAATATGGTCTGGGATAAAAGATAATGAACAAGCAAGAAATGGTGTGTATGTGTGTGTGCTAATTGAATGAGAGAACAAAAAAGTGTATGTTAGAATACAAGTGTGTGAATGACAGAATAATATGGATAAAGAAGAAATTAGGACTGCAGAGATTGTATCTGATAGTGGTGTATGCTCCTATGGATAGTAGTATATGAATACAATGATTATTGCTGTGCCTACAGGAATTAAAATTTTTAGTTGATTGGCTACTTTGCATGGATCTTATATTCCGTTTAGTTCAGCTGTGCTTTGATCTTTAGGGTTTATTTTTTTGTTTACTGTGGGAGGGTTGACTGGGGTAATTTTGGCTAACTCTTCTTTGGATATTGTATTGCATGATACGTATTATGTTGTTGCTCATTTCCATTATGTTTTATCTATAGGGGCTGTGTTTGCTATTTTAGCTGGGATTGTGGAGTGATTTCCTTTGATTTTACGGATTCATATAAATGAGAGTGCTCTGAAGATACATTTTTTTGGTGATGTTTTTAGGGGTAAATATAACTTTTTTCCCTCAGCATTTTTTAGGAATGGAAAAGATAAATTCTAGTGAGACTTGAATGATGTGATAAATGAATGAATGATTGTGGCTAGAGATTTGAATAGTAGAGTTACTGTGGAGAGATGGAGTGGAAGAATTGATTGCGAAATATGGTGATGCTAGAATGAATGACAATGGGGAGTGACTTTTGAAGGTTTGTGGTGAAAGAGGAATATTTGTCTCGAACACCTTCTTTAGACACAAGGCCATCCATCAATATATCTACAGAGATCAGAGGAATATAAGAGATTTGATTGTGTGTGATGAAAGATTTTAGACATAAGAGTAATGAGAGGTGCAGAGATAGGCTCAGATAATTATCTGGTGATATCTAGGATGAATCAGCTAAGTTAGAGAAATGTAAGGTGGACAAAAGAAATACAGATGTGAGTGAAAGAGGACGATCTGCAGTGAATGTGAAGATTGCACAATGGAAGTAAATTGAAACTATTATTTCCCAACATGTATGAAATTCTGCTATCAAGATATGGCCAAAATACACCATTCAGCACATGGATAGGAAACGCTGAGATCTATGATTAAAAGGAACTGATTCAGAAACTTATATAACAAATAAAGATCATAGTGCTTATTTAAACAATAATAATAATAAAAATACAATAAAGTGTTAGATAAACAATGCAATTCCAGCCATACAGTGAAAGGGGACATTAAAAAAAATGTATCTGAAATAAAAAAATTGTGAACTTTATTTCCAAACTTAAAAAATATATAGTATAACAACACTCAATAAAAAAACAAAAATGCTCATATGTCATTTTAAAATGTAAACAACTCTTAAAAAAGAATTAGAACTAACAAAAATGAGAGAAATAATTCAAAAACTATATGACTAATTTCTTTTTTAACATAATTAAAACAATGCTAAAATATAAAAAATTATTAAGAAACAAGAGAAGGATTAAACATGACTTTCAATGTTTATATTTTATATGGCACATTTATTAAAAATAAGTTAAAAATATATTTCTTGCAGACTGATATTTTGGCAACATATAAAGCAGAATATTATATTTTACAGAAATATTTTGTCATATGGAATGATAAATTATAACAACACTGCATAGTTCTAATTTAAAATATTTAATGATTCTTTGCTATAAAATTGAAAAGCAGTTATTATTTTTCAAGCAAGTAGCACCATTATTTAGAATATCAAATGATACTTTAAATATATTTAAGGAGAACTGAATCCATGATACTCGTCAGGAGATTTATTTCCATATTTTGCTCGACGCAGTGCTGCCAGACGTCCTCTAGCTTCCTCTAGTTCTTTTTCTTTCCTCAATATTTCTTCTCTTGCTATAATTTCTTGTGCAATTCCACCTACCATATGTTTGTTGATGACCAGATTGCGTTCCTCATCATTACCTAATGAATGTTGACATGCTTTCACCAAATTATCTGTTGCTTGTTTTATGGCATTACCAGCAGACTGTTCAAAAAAGAATTATAAATTTTTATTTAATTAATTGTAATGCTAATTAATTTTAATATTCAAGATTTATAAATAATATTTTAAAACTTACCTGAAGTTTTTTCATAGCTTTAGATTCTGGATCAGCCTTTACCTTACATGCCACCAATAACTGGTTTGTAGAACTAGCTACTTGCTTTGCAGAGCTAATGAGCTTTTCTTCAGAAGAATGGCCCTGGAGCAAAGAATTAGCTGCTTCTATTAGACTGTGTGTTGATGCTACCACCAATTCAGCCTGATAATGAAATTTTTATATATATTAAATACATAAACACAACAATAAAAATTCCCCAATCAATAATTATTTTTGATAAGTTAAATATTATAGTATCCCCATATTATAGTAATATGGGGAGGTCCTTGATTTATGATGGCTACTAACAATAATTTTGCAGTAATGATAGCTAGTTGATAGAATAGTCAAGTAGCAGCTAGGATTGAAGTATACTGTGCTTCACCTTGGCATATTTGTGTTTAATTGTGAGTTCCATAACTCTTAGATTTTTCAGGTGGGATTCAGGCCAACCCATTCAATCCTATCCATTACCTAACTGATAATTTTACTTGTATAGGCAGATTGCATTGAACATTGAAATGATATATCAATCAATATCCTACAAGAAAAAAGCAGTGTATAATTCAATAGAAAACAAATGGTGGCCGTACCAGTCTTTAATGTTTCTTTATTTAGATATTTTGTTTTAATTCAAGAATCATTCTGATATGTCTGCAAACAAATGTTAGCTGGATGGCTACATAATAAAGCAGTTCTTTACCACCTAGGAGGATCCAGGTTCAATTCCAGATCCTAAACTTCTAGTTTTTCAGGTGTCTGAGTTCAGCCTATAATAGTCTCTAAAAATGGCCATCATCAAATATATCCTTTGTGTGATTTGGTTGTATAATTCAAATTAATCTAACCTAACTGAAAACAAATCATATATTACTGAATAATTATTTAACAGAATCTAGTCCAGATCTCATGCCTTAAAATTTTTTGATGGTACCAGCCTGAACACTGACCCTCTACTATGACTATTACAGATTGGACAGTTTGTAGTTGAGCCTAATGTGAATTCCATTATATAATAATTAATCAATTTTCTAGAAAAATAAACAATTAAAAAGTTTATCTAATTTTCTAGAAAAAATAAGCAGTTTATGAATATAACTTAAACATTCCACTTTTATTTTTTATCTACATAAAAGTGTTAATATATGCAAGATGTATATTTTTCTTGCTTTATAGAATAAAACAGTATTTATTGAATGTCACTGTATTATGCATATATATGATTTTTTAAAAACATTTTGGAAATATTAAGTTTTGGCAAGTAGGAATGTAACCTCCATTTATAACATTGTGTCTATGGAAAATGGTGTTCCAAGTTACGATGGATTTGAAGTGCGAGTGAAATTTTTGAACTCATCCCAAGTCCCAATCATAAATCAAGACTCCCGATACATTATTTCACAAAAAATTCTAAATGAAGAAATATGAAAATATTTCCTGCATTTAAAAATATCTTAATGAAATATTTTTGCTATCTCATAAATCTTCATCAACAATATAATTCTATAAGAATTAATTCTTTTTCAATTTCAGTTATAAAGAATTATAAAAGAATTCATTAGTAATTATTTGGAATAATAAAAATATACAATAATGTTGAATAAACACTGTTTATTCTTTAAAATGGGGAAATTCTGCATTTTTTACCTACCAGAACTTTATATTGTGAGGAGATTAACTTGGAATGATGCAATTGCTAAGAGACACGAAGAAGCATATGCATTAGCAAAATCATTTCAGGATGTGCAGGATGCCAATGAACAGGCTATAAAAGAGTTTGCTTTAGCAGTTATCGTCAGTCCTCAGACTGCTCTTCATTCGGGTGTCACGAGCTCTTGGTGTTATATATATAGTTGAAGAGATTATAAAGAAGTCATTTTATCCAAATATAGCTACTGGCTACAGCACCAAAAAGACCTCTTGTGGATAGTACAACTACTGAAGGAGAAGAAAAGAAGAAAGGTCATAGTGGTTCAGGATCTATATCTACAAATCCTATACAGATTTGTCGTTCATCCGAAGGACTAGCATTGTTGCATCATTATTCTAGATCTACGGGTGGCAAATCCTTGGACAGGTCGGTACCGGGACCGAGATAGTTGTGACCGGGCCAGTGAAGAGGCATCTTTAGAATGAAGATTGGAAACAAAACCTCCCAGGAGGCATCCGTTGCTGCAACGAGACGGGTAACCCACGAGGGATCCGCTGTTGCTTCGCCGACGGAGAGAACGTCTAGATGCTTGAACCGAAGACACAGAAATTTTTTCTAAAAGCCACGGGTAACCCACGAGGGATCCGTTGTTCCTCGCCGACGGAGAGAACGTCTAGATGCTTGAACCGAAGACACAGAAATTTTTTCTAAAAATCTTCACCTTTCTAGCGTTAATCCGCTGCTAACCTAAGGTCCTATAACCTAACATCCACTAACCTAACATTAGATAACCTAACCTAAGGTCAAAGGTCGTGACGGAGTGAGACACAGACTGCACCGCGGTCGTCGGTTCAGCGGAGCTGGGACAAGCACTCTAAGGTCAAAGGTCATGACGGAGTGAGACACAGACTGCACCGCGGTCGTCGGTTCAGCGGAGCTGGGACAAGCATCTAGACGTTCTCTCCGTCGGCGAGGCAACAACAGATCCCTCGTGGGTTACCTGTGGCGTTGTAGCAACGGATGCCTCCTAGGAGGTTTTGTTTCAGTCGTCCGTGGCCAACTCAGGTCGTCCGCTGCCAACTCGTCCCTGGACAACTCACGTTGTCCGTGGACTAACTTGAACAAAGTTGATTTTCTGTTGTCCGCGACTCCGCGGACAAGATTTTTAGTCCATGGACGACTTCTACTTGAATGAACGGCAAGTTGGGTTCGTTCTAGTCCGCGGGCGACTCTATTTGCACGTTCAAACTAAGATATTTTACCACTGATCCGATATAAGAAAATAAAAATGATCCCGTATCGATGTTTTGTTCGATATATAAATGAATTGTAAAGAGGATGACATGAATGAATCTAAGCTAATAAATTTAAAGCTAATAAATTTAAATACTAAGCTAATAAATTTAAACCTGTTATGTATATTTATGTAAATGAAGCAACACGGGACTGTACGTCACTCGGATATAAAAGCCGCCGTAACCAACGACCTAGCGAGTGCCCCGTGGGTAGGGGTTAGAATATACCCACCGTTTTACCCCGCGTGTCGTAAAAGGCGACTAAAGCGACCTAGCGAGTGCCCCCTTTGGGTAGGGGTTAGAATATACCCACCGTTTCACCCCGCGTGTCGTAAAAGGCGACTAAAGGGGTTACCTCGCGTTGGTGGTTCCGAGCTCCGTCACTGTTGGCTCACTGCGGGTTCGCATACGGAAACGGAACTGCATCAATGGTGTCCACATCCGTCACTGTGAGCCCGCGGCGGGCCCGCATACGGACTCGGACCACCCGGCGGACTCGTCTGTCTCTCTTTCGGCCTTTCGTTATGCGCTCTACTTTTCGGGGCTTACTATTCGGAGGACAAGTGCATTACATAACCTCCATTCGGGAAATCGGGGGGACCTAGCGAGTGTTGTATTTTTTTTTGTTAACAGATGACGCCACTTTCCATTCAGGGAGAATACCGCTACAATTCGGCGCCAAAATTTACCATTTTTTTGTTAACAGATGACGCCACTTTCCATTCAGGGAGAATACTATTTTTGTTAACAGATGACGCCACTTTCCATTCAGGGAGAATACTAATATTTTTTTTTGTTAACAGATGACGCCACTTTCCATTCAGGGAAAATACTAAGTGACAGGTGTTGTATTGACGTAAGGTTGGCTAAGTGACATTAGAATTCTTGTAAAGGTCTACGATTGCTTGAAGTTTGTATCGGTGGTGGAGATAGTAGTATTTAAGGTTTGTTTCTTGTGAATAACTTGATTGTTGGACATTTGAATTAGATTAAATAAATTTTGTTGTTTCCTTCATTGTGCTTTATTTCGTTTAAATAAAGCTTTAATTAACACACTTGTGTTTTTGAGTCTAATAAATTTATATTTTTTGTTATCTAACTTGTTTGAGAATTTATTCAATTTATTAGAATAAGTTTCTAACATCGTTTTGTTATTCTTACCTAACACTTAATCGGTACTTTTAGTTGTAAGTTCCGGTTTTGCTTTGCCGGTTGAACGTTAATTGTTGTTATATTGTTGTGAAGTTAATTACTTTTAAGTTAGAAATTAGTTAAAGATCTGAGTTCAGGCCGAACTCTGGATTGCAGAGTCGTTAAAACCGTTAGGTTTAGTTGTAATTAATAGTATTGATATTCGTTAGAATTCGCGACTTTGCCAAATATGAATTAAAGATTAAAAAACATTTTGTTAAATATAATCAGTTATTGTATTTTGTTTTTAAATCAGCTATTGCACATCCATGGTAGGAATTATCGCGTGAAAGATGAAGTTTAACAAGCCATTCTGGATCCTTCAGATGGATAAATCTCTGATTACTAGATTGTCACCCGTCAACAGCAAAAATTAAAATAGAGGACTGAGACAGTATCATTTTACCAAATAAAGCCAATCTTTTCAGCTGTGTGTGTGTCTGGAGAGTCAATAGTCAGTCCAACATTGCAGTAATCAAGGCCGGAGGAAAGGTTATCACTTGTCAGTGTATTTATGTAAAACAATAATTGGCACCTCCCTCCCTCAAAAAAAGAAAACAAATTCTATGTGATTTTATATACATTTTAATTAAAGTAATGCATTGATATATTATAATATTGTAATTATATATATATAAACGGAATGGATAGTAATAGTAAAACAGACTGTTCCATTTTCACATCACATTGCTGTGTGATGTGAAATACAGATCTTGTAAACCTATGACTATGATAAGAAGATATAATTCAGAAAATCATAAGAAAAAAACAAACCGTAGGAAATAATGTTGAAATGTAATTTGTCAATTATAAAGTGACTGTTTATTTTAATAAATTTCTTTATTTTGAGAAATAATGAATCATGTCATATTAATTAACAAAACATAGTAATGTATTTTTAATTTTGAACCATTTTGGCATCCCTCTTGTATCAGCACCCTCAAGTTTTGCTTGGTTAACACCTTCCGTCCTGGCAGTAATTACAAAATATTTGGCCTTTTCCATTTTAGATAAAGATGCTTTTCTTGTTTAATTGCCCCCCTTTAGTTTATCAAAAATGGGTTGCTACAATAACTGAAAAATACTTAAAAACAAGCAAAAAAAATTATTATAATGGCAGATTTTCTCAATAAAACTGATAAATAATACAAATGGTATGATAGTAGTGTAAATTGAATTTGAAATACAAAAGGATTATGAGTTCTGATTGTGATAAGAAAGACATCCTAATTTAGAATAATAATTTTTGTTGTTATTAAATTAGAGCTTAAATATATTAATTATATTTAAGTGGTATATTATAAGCAAGTGGTTTTTTCAATTTTATGTATTAAATTAGAGATTAAAAAATTCTAGAAAGAATATTTTCCTGTTTTCAGTTTAAGATTAGTCATGCTTAGTGATGAAATTTGGTATGAATCAACAGATACACACAGCTGAAAACACCATTAGTCTCATTTTATTAAATAGAGCATTCTCAACCCTCCAATATTTTTACAGTTTAAAATGTTTATACAAAAGAAGAGAGAGTAAATTTTTTTTTATGTCTGTGTATTATATAATACAATTAACAAAATTGAAACTGTAATTATTTTGAAGAGTTTATTTTTCCACCACAGTTACAATATTTTACAAAATTACTTCACAACTTTTGGAATAAACACTATACAGTATTTCTGAGAGGTTAATTCTCATAAATTAACAGTTATGATAGAAATTTTAGATATTTCATTCTCTGCAGTGTAAAAATAATTACAAAAATAAATTATTATTTTGTTCAACAATGATAAATTGTAAATATATCATTTTACATTTTTATACCTTTTTTGATTGATACATTGTTTTAAATTTTAAAACAATATATTCCATATTCAATACATATAAAATATATATATTTTTTTATAACATTACAGAATTAATTTCTATCATTATAGATTAAAAAAAGCTTTAATTATATTAAATACAAATTTGCAGAGAGAAAAAAAATCAAATATAAAAACTTTTAATAAAACAAAAATATTATGAAATCCAACTATAATATGATCAAATATTGCACAAAGTCAGTTTAATAAAACTTGTTCTTCAGGATTTTTATTTAAATTACATTATCTCTTCAATAATGTGAGTAAATTTCAAAATATATTTATATCAAAGGAGATTTCTTATAATTCATTTTTATAGCAATACAGTTTCATTAGATCACTTATGGTGGGATTCCAATAACATTTAATGTTTTTTTTTTTATTTAATTTTTAATTTATATAAAATTATAAAAATCAACGAGGTATTCCTGTATACTGCTTCATGTCCAAACATTGCTTCCAAAGAAGGCAGGAAGGAATTATTTAAGATGTCAACATATTGTATTGATGTTAAATTTCCATCTATTCTTATAAGTTCATTGTTGCCTCCAGATGTCATCCAGCCCCATACTCCTGCAAAAAAGAAAATAATGTTTAGTTTTTGCGGAATTGTTGACAGAATAATGTTGCCCGAAATATTTCAATATTTACCAATCATCAAACTATTAGCCAGGTTCTTAAATTACAAACCTATTAGAAGATGCAATAGCAGAAATCACACCCCTATTTTATCTTATACACTTCTGATTCGACATACTGCAAGAGACTAACAAGGACAGTTTTCATAGGCCAAAAGCTATTATGTTCGATTTTGTGAAGTTTTTTGGGATGTGTAGGTTAGCATTATGAATAAGGGAGGTGAATAAGATTCATTGGCGAATGAATTGCAGATAACTTCAAACAGATCCGCAAATCTCTGACTTATAGACAAAGGAGAAACAAAAGTAAACAAAATGTTTGGCAATGCATTATTGTTTAAGAAATAGAAATAAACATAAAATTTTAAACATCTGTGATCTGTTTTCTGTCCTATAATCAGTCAAGTGTGAAAATATCTTAGTTTCATTTACATTACTCTGCTCATTGTTAGTAAAATTGCATTTTATTATATCTTTAACCATTTGTGTGTGTGTTTACATAAATGCTTTAACGTTGAATCAAATAAATCACAATTTGCTAACACCAAAATAAGAATATATAAGGCTTATGGGCCTACAGAACTGTATATGTATATATCAGGCAACTTTCTAAATTATCAATGATTTTTCTCTCTTACTGCTAACAAAGATCAAAGCATGAAAGTTCTTATTGCCAAATATCGATCTCATATCATTAAACTTTGTAATATTGTACTGCTTCTCGCAGTACAATATTACAAAGTTTATTTTAAGTAAGTATTATTGTTTATGTTAGAGAATAATTAGCCACTATTTAGCAGCTGAAAACAAAACGTTTAGCAAATAATAATGTTTTTCACTTACATAATTTATTTCTTGATAACAATTGCTTTCCTTATGATATTATTTTGATTAGCAAAATCATTTTACTGATAATGCTCTCAGTATATAATTATTGCTTTATACTTAGACAAATGATGAGATATAATTGTCGTTTACAACTTACAAAAGAAATATCGTTCATAAAACAGTTGAAGCGAAATAATGCAATACAGATCATTATGAATGTTTTTATACATTGCTATAATGTTCTTGATATATTGCTTAATGTTATTACTATTAAGGATTCTAATTATAACTAAGTTGATCTTGAATCAAACTATAACATGATATTTAAATTCAAAATAAATGTAACAACAAATAAATCCATAAATTTAGAACTATATCAACCCTGTTTCATCAGTATCAATATTAAACCCTTAGTGTTATTATAGCTAACCATTCAATTGCTCATTGATAATGATTCATCTTGTTAATTGTAAAATATAAATTAAACATTAAAGGATAAATCTTACCTAGAGAAAATCTTCCACTATTACTCTGAGGCTACACAGCGGCTTTCATATTTTTTCCCTACAGGTCTATGGGCCCAAACATCTCCATTATGGTCACTGCTGAAAGATTTTCATCCATAAATATTACAGATGCCCAATCAGAATCATTCCAATGCTGATATTGATAGGCAAAGCTGATGCGATTCATTACATTTCATGGTGTTAGCAATTGTTTTTTTGCTGGTCTTCTTTCAGGCAGATTGCACTTTCGTAATCTAATCATGAGAAGTATTAATGTTAACATTAATCTCTATTTAAAAAGCTATTTTTACATATGATTATTTGTCATTATTATTTCTAATTTGCTATGAAAATCTCTAGTTTGAGTTAGAAAATACCTTAATGCATACTCTACCGTCTTCTCACAGTGTTTATCGAAACTGATAAATCTAATTCTGAACATAGTATTTCTACCAATTTGAAGGGCTTTCCTCAGACTTTTCTATTACGTAAGCATCATCCTGACAAGTTGTTAGTCAAGGTCTTCCAGATAATTTGCAAGGAGATACAGTCCCTCTTTCGTGATACTGTTTAATAATAATCAACACTGTTCTACTTGACACTCTAACGATACTTGCAATATCATTAATACTTTTGCCTTGTTACCTGTGATGAATGATTAATTTTCTAACATCCTTAAATGTAGGACGAGGCATCGTTTTCTTTAAATACTTCACAGAAAGCAAAAACGCAGATGACAACAATAACATTTATTACATGCAGATGATTGCTTACTACTAAGTATTACTTGACTTTCGCTTGATAATTCAAATAATACTTCTAATTATTCTGTATAAATTTATTACATTAATATTTATAACATCAGCCTCAGTATTAATACGACAAAGTATTAATAATTATCTGTGTAAATTGTTTTTTTTATCAGTATTAATAACACTATGGCAGGAAATTAATAAATATATACACAAAAAAAACATAAATAAACCACAAATTAAACAAAATGAAGAAGTGCTTTTGATTTATTTTGTTTTTTTTATCTGATTAATTCCATCACTGCTTAATCCCCACCATCCCCATTTATACAACTTGTAACAATATGGAAGTCTGGCTATCTACAATATTGCATTGTAGATAGCCAGACCTGTTCCGACTAATGCATGATGAATTTGTGAATTGAAAAGAAGCTGAACTCCTTCCGATTGTACATTTCAATGGCTGAGTATACACTTAATGAAATTAAGTGCTAAAATGCCATGATCATATACTATGGTGCTGCTAATGCAAATGTTGCTACTGCAGTCTTATTAAGAAAGACATTCCTCAACATGAACACTTAGATCTGTCAAATATCAATTCCTTGAAATGTTCAAGATCAGGTTGCCCAAAAACAGCAACTGATGAGGCCACAACAACTTTCATTCTCGTATAATAACAGTAGAAGATCTTCAAAACTGCATCATTACTGCTTGTGCAGAGATTTCTCATAACACTCTCTAAAGGCTGTGAGGAACTCCATCCAATATCGTGCTCAGTTGTACTTTGGTACTGGTGGAACATATTTTGAGCATATCCATGATTAGTTTTTTCTTGTTGATTAGTCTGTGTTTTCAATTTATTGATTTGGAGTTTATGGTGTTGGTTTGTTATTTACATGTCTCTTCTTTTTTCTTTTATGTGGTAAGCCTGGTGGCTAAGTTGTGATTGCCCCTTTCCACTCAGAGTACTAAGGGAGCCATAATGAGACATAATGAAATGCAAAATGAAGGAAGTAAAAGAACTAATCTAGCCCAACCAGTGTGAGTACTTTAATACAATAGCTAGAGGTATATTAATAATTTGTGTATATTAGTTAGAAATTCAGAACTATGTTAACAAAAAGTAAGAGCTATGTTAAAATGAACATAGAATTATGTTAATAGAAATCTTAGAATTAGCCAGTAGGAAAGTGAACTGAAGTTAGTAAGAGTCTTATATCTATGTTAGTATTTAAATCTAAATTTTTATATTATTATTTTTTTATTTTTTATTTTTATTTTTTTATTTTAATTTTTTATTATTACTATTATTAAAAGTATTAATTTGTTAGTAGCTTATAACTAAACTTTTATCTATAAAGAGCATATCGCATTCATTTGTTATTTACTTGTCAGAAATAATTGTCAACTCTTTGCATGTAAAAATGTTTGTTTCATTTTTGGGTGAATTATTCATCTGTTGTTGATGATTTTTTAGTGTGTTCAGAATTTAATGCTGAACAAGTTTGTAATTGGAAATTTTTCTCTATCTGTTATGGCTTATGAGAGAGGATTTGCAAGAGTATTCATTTGCATAATCAGCTCATTTGAAGGTCACCATCAGATATCTCACCCATAACTTCCTATTTATTAGCATTAACACATTTTTAAAATCTATGATATTTATAAAGTTATTTGGAGAGGTACAGAGTTTTCTTCCACCCTGTATATCGGGTGGGCAATTATTTTCTGCCAAGGGCCGGATAAACAATCTTCAGGATGAACTGAGCCGTATAAAAATTGAGAAGTACTTAAGGGCTAATTTAAATTTACGGCACCATAATTACTTAATTGTTAATTATTATTATGTAATTATGTAATTTCATTACATAATAATTACTCAATTAATAATTAATAAAAACTACTTTGACATAAAATGACTACTGACGAGCCGTATAAAAATTGAGAAGTACTTAAGGGCTAATTTAAATTTACAGCACCATAATTACTTAATTGTTAATTATTATTATGTAATTATGTAATTTCATTACATAATAATTACTCAATTAATAATTAATAAAAACTACTTTGACATAAAATGACTACTGTCCATCCAGCTTAGCCGCAACTATTGACGCAAGTACGCATCTACTAACCGAATGAGTCCAGTGACAAAATAGGGATGATAGCTTTGCACATGGATGTTTTCAAACACAAGATAACTGAAGTTGAATGGAAGTTAATTGTAATGTCGAATGCTAAATGATTAGTTTTGACATTCAAAATAGTATATTTAACAGAACTTAATATAATATTAATTCGATTATTTTTATCTAATAAATACCGACATTATACTGACTGCGACTCTCCGTTTCGCGTTTGGACTTATCCACCTTAACTAGGCCTGGCTTTCGTGGATGGACAATATTCATGTTCAAGCAAGATTGATTCTTGCACAAACACATACCTCTCATCATCACATGGGACAAGAATAATGGTTGCTCTAATTTATCTGCACACATTGTTGTCAATCTCGCTATCGTATGCAGCCACTTTGTAATGCTTATACAAAAAATATATATGTGTATCAATATTATTTTTAAAATATACTTTTCTTGTGTTATTTTCTTAGTTTTTGTTTTTATGCAGAGTTCAAAAGTATTGTGAGGACCCGAGGTCGGCCTGCTGGAAAGTATCACTCCTCACCCAATCGTAAATTTATGAAATTGACAAATTTATAGGCAACATCGGGTGAGAGGGTCTCTGATCCAGCCGGGTCTGAAGTACTTCGGTCTCTACTATCTCCCCGAAAGAAAATAAACATGTTATGAAGTAAACCGCACAAGAACTCCGGCATGGTGCAGGTGTTCGGAGGGGCTGTGCGAAGTTATGAGACAGAGGTCGAAAGATCACCTTCCCTAGAAAAGGGGAGAGATGTATTTGTTTATCTATCAAAAGTGTAGAGAAAGAATCGGGACAAAGAAAAGACAGTTGGTCCTAGCCCGCCGAAGAATACAGTTGGTTCCAGCCCGCCGTAGAGAGCAGAAGTCAGTTCCAGCCCGCAGAAGAAGGCAATTGGCGCCAGCCCGAGAGAGAAGACTGTTCTTGAACTCAGAAAAAGGGTCGATACTTGACCGTTAGAGAAATAGACTGCATTTCCATCGCAAAAAGGGACAAACCGAACTTGGACTGTTGATGCAAATCCTTTTCTTTTCTGGGTAAAAGAGAGGCTACACCTCGGTCACCAAATATCAAGACCGAGCGACTGATTGGAAAAGACTTTGGTGCATTATCTGTCCAAGAACTGTCCTGATATCAACGGTTTTTGCCCGCCAAGGAGGGAAACTTAGCCTCATCAAACTGACCGAGATAGAAGCGTCGTCACGCCGACCGGAGAAGCAACCCAGCTAGTATTCCTCGCAGCTGAGAAAGATCGCCGGAGAAAACTCATGACCGTATTAAAGGTATTGTCCTCCGACATAAATTGTCGGGTTGTTCATTTGTAACCAATTTATTTCTCTCTCCAATAAAAGAAGATGTTTGTACCTACAAATGTAGTCTCAGTGTCCGTTCTGTCCAGCCTCTCATCACCCATCCTTACTCGCGTCACATGCCACTCATAGGCTATCTGTCTGTAGGCTATCTGCTTGTTAACGACTTAGCGGGCTCGCGGGCCTCACAGTATCCATAGAAACTGTTTTTTTTTTTTTTTTCATTAGAAACATCATAAAATAATTCTTCCTACGAATTAATAAATTCAGATAATTTTCTTTAAAAACAATTTTTATAAGTATTAATATTTTATCAAACTGATTGATTGCTAACAACCTATTACATCAAAATGTTACAAAATATTAGATACCCTACGTAATTAATTTTGTAAAAACAAATATACAACTTAATGTGAATGGTGAAAATTTAATATGTTAATGAATGTGAATGGTGAAAATTTACTATGTTAATGGTTAACTATATCATCAAAATTTGGAAAAAACTTGGTAGTGTACATGTACACTAGCGACAGTATCCATTATTTTACACTACAAAGTATCATTATTTTATTATTTCTTTTCGAGTAGAATTTTACAGATATGGGCCTTGAAACTGTAATGTATTCTAGTTTATGTGGCGGGCTGTATAAGATGCCTTCGCAGGCCAGATCTGGCCCGCGGGCCGCCTTTTGCCCACCCCTGCTGTATATTGTGTTCATTATAATCTGAAAATATTCATTAAAAATTTACTTTATTCAATTTGTTATTTATACTTAAATTATTTGTTTTATTAATTTATGTAATGGCTGTTTTTTATTTTAGATATGTTAAATTATTCTGTAAATATATATGATGATGGAAACCTGTTGGAAATTGTCAGTATGTCAAGTAAGTCTTAAATCGTTAATAATAATTTAAAATATAAATATATTTATTATACTAAAATTATATTTTGTTGTTGTTAAATTAACGTCGTCATATCTAATTTCACTAACTTTTTCATAAAGCAAAATGAAGAAAAAACATAAAACATATTATAGTAAATTTATTATTTATTAAAACATAATAAATTTTATAAAATCCAGCATTTTGGGAATTTGGCATTCATTAAACTTGGGCACATTTTATAAAAAAAAAAATTTTTATTTTAAAATTAAGAAATTTAAAAAAAAAATCTAGTAAGTTTTTAAAGAATTTTTTATTTTCATTATCATCAAGTATTTGCTATTTTCCTTAGGTGATCTCTTTTCCCCTTCTTTCCTTGAGTTTTGTTAGAAATTCCAGAGAATGAATCCAATCAAAAATATTACCAAAATATAAACTGATAATTTTTACAAGAAAATAAAGAATAAAAAAGTGGGGATTAGATATTATTAAAATATTTAAATTAAATGTACAATTAAAATATTAAATTTTAATTGTTCATTTAATAAGAAAATGAACACATTTTCTATTAAGTGCATTCTATAATCCAAGGAAATATAATATTTTTATAGTAATTTGTTTAAAATCATTTATAAAAATGATTTTAACAAATTACTATAAAAGTGTTATATTTTCTTTCTTTCTCATTTTATAATAATTGAAAATTCAAATTATTCAACAGTAAATGCATCATAAATTTACAAAGCATTTAACTTAGTTAAAACCATAAACAAGATTGTGGAACTTCTGATTAAAAAACTCATCTTATAAGATAACAACTGTTATTTACTGTTGACTTTTTTTAACTATTCCTTATATAGGAGAAAAATGGGAACATTATATCATAAATACAGGGTAGTTCTAATTAAAGTTATTCTGTGTAGAGCACCTTGTAGCTTGATCTAATTCATAGTTCAAATTTAGACTATTCAAGGGATGGGGAAAAGGAATTTGCAAAAAAAAATTAATTCCAAAAAAATTTGAGGGGAAATAATAAATACACTCAGAAAGCAAAGGAAATGAATACACAAAACATCCATAAAATGCATTTAACCATGTTTATTTGTTTCTGCACAATTTGACAGAATAAATATAAATCTCAGCACCTCTAGCACTGGAAGGAGCACCTGTAGAAAGTAAAATCTGTTCACTGTACAATGCAAAGAATACTGCTCAATAAGGCCACCATTTTCATGATGAATAACCTGGAATCTGTGATTTGTGTGTTCTACAACTGATTCTAATTGGTCTTGTGTGATGTTCTGAAAATTCTGTTTATAACTGAATGAATGTAAGAAAGCCTGATGATGACTTTAATTAGTCGAAAACGTTAGTTTATTAAAGTATTTAAGTTATTTCTCAACTGCTAGTAGTGCTTGTGTCCTTAGTTATTGAAGTAAGAGTATAAACAGTTTATATTAAGTGAACATGATAACATTTTCAATGACTGCTGGACTGACATGTTTTTGTCCTCGACCAGGTTGAATGGCCAAACTTCTGGTTTCCTCAAATTGAGCTATAAGTTTCTTGACGGAATTTGGAGCCATTGGTCGATGCCTTAAATTTTTGTGATGACGATATTCACAAAATATAGCTGCTGCATTTCTTTTATTTTTGTAAAATACTTCACAAAAATGCATGCTTCAGCAAAGAGAGTGTTAATGGTATTGTTTTGTCTTTTTTCCCATATTATTGTGTGGAAACGAATAAACATGGTTAAATTGAAAAGTCGGGGTTTAGAACGATGAGTAATAATTCTAATTATAAGCTAAACCTAACAGCTAGTGATTCTGCAAATTCCAGAGTTCTGCCTGAGCTCAGGTCTTTTTTTTTTCTAAGTTCTAGCTTAATGCTATGTAATTATAAAACAATCCAATAACAACGTAATGTCTAACTGACGAAACGAAACCAAATTTCGGAACGTATACTAAAAGTCCAATTAAGTGTTAGCAGTAAAAGGAACAAAAACGATGTTAGAACTTTCACTAATAAATTGAATAAATTTCCAAACAAGTTAAATAATAATAAAACTATAAATAGATTAGACTCAAAACACTTACAAAAGTGTTAGCAACTGCTTTATTGAAACTATAATAAAGCAACAAACAAGTATCCAACAAGACTTGTTTAATCCAATTCAAATATCAAAAATCCACAAAGGAATAAACCTTAAATACTGCTTAAATTCTAATACCTCCACCTCCAATACAAACTTCAAACAATAGTCGATCCTTACAAGAAACTCAGTTGTCACTTTCACCAATTCTATGTCTGGAAATTCAGCACCTCTAAAACTTGTTGATTGTGTCGATCTTTTATACGCGAGTGACAAACACTTCTGCACTCGCTCATTTACATACTTATACATAACAAGTTCAAAGTTATTAGTTTACAGAGTAATTCATTCATGTCATTATCTTTACAATTAATTTATATATCGAACAAAACACCGATATGGATCATTCTTATTTTCACATATCAGTTTCAGTGGTAAAATTTATGTAGATAAGATGACATCATTAACCGGGATAGCTCTTCCGGATACGGGTTCCGACTCCGTATCACGTGATTGCCAACTACGACGGAGAAGGTGGAAGTAAGTTAACTTTTAAACTAAAATATAATACGTTAGAATATAGGAAAATAATGATAAATAAATAATAGAGTGCATAATAAAATAAAACTAGGACAGGTCAAAGTTAACTTCCTCACAAAATGCATTTTGTGTATTCATTTCCTTTGCTTTCTGAGTGTATTTACTATTTAACAGCGCCACATTTCCCCTAGTGGCGAATTTTGAAACTAATTTTTTTTGTGGATTCTTTCCCCATCCTTTTGAATAGTCTAAATCTGAACTTTTGTGGCATTCCGTTAATTAGGTCAAGCTACAATGTGTTCTACACAGGGTAACTTTAATTAGGATCCAAAAGAACCTAATTATTTTGCTAAATTTATCCCTTGATAAGCTTTTTCATTAAAATTTCCATTAAGCTTATCAAGGGATAAATTTGGCAAGATGATTAGGTTTGTTTGTAGTAAATTCCCTTGAGGTTTGTATTAATAAAGTTTAATTAGGATCACCTTGTACTTTGTTGGTAAGCAGCATTACCTATTACAATATATCAATCCCTTAAGAATAACAATGATTCTAAACTAATGGATATTTTTAAGCAGTGAAAAGTTGGATAAAAGTTTATTTACAATTACATAAATACAATATAGTGATACCTCGCAATTTGACACTGTCGCTGAACTAGTGTCGAATTGAGAAACTGTCAAATTGTGGACAATATCTAATCAAAATCCATTGAACTAGGGGATTAACGCGATCCAAATAATCCTAATCTAGCCAAATTTCCCCCAGCGGTTTATTTTAGAATTAACTGCCAAATTAATAATTAATTTTTAAATTACACTACGGTGCCACCATCTGTTGGATTAATAATTAATAATTTAAATTTAGGCTAAGGTGGCGCCATCTAATATTTAATAATTGAACTATAATTTTTACTAATTTCCCGAAATTAAAAATTTGCCTTGGCCTGGAATCGAACCAGGGACTTCGGGTTACCGTCCCGACGCCTTACCAGCTAGACTACCAAGGCATCGTCAGATTTTCAATTTCGGGATGTATATAATTTTAGGAATTGCCATAGAGGGCCCGTGGCTAGATCTAGCCCGTCCGGGAGCGCTGGTGTCGGCATAAGTCCGATAATTCCTAAAATTATATAGATCCCGAAATTGAAAATCTGCCGGTGCCTTGGTAGCCTAGCTGGTAAGGCGTCGGGACGGTAACCCGAAGTCCTTGGTTCGATTCCAGACCAAGGCAATCAGGACAGTAACCCGAAGTCCCTGGTTCGATTCCAGGCCAAGGCAAATTTTTAATTTCGGGAAATTAGTAAAAATTATAGTTCAATTATTAAATAATAGATGGCCCATCTTAACCTATAAATTTAAATTATTAATTATTAATCCAACAGATGATGGAACCACCGTAGTGTAATTTAAAAATTAATTATTAATTTGGCAGTTAATCTAAAATAAATGCTGGGGGAAATTTGGCTAGATTTGGATTATTGTGGACAATATTTCCATATAGGACTATGGAAAATAGATTAATTCATTGTCGATCCCCCACTCCCCTAATTGGTGAAGTGAGAAAGATACACTATATTATTTACTTTATTATATGTATTTTACTATTATATAACACACTAAATTACAAAGTACACTATTTTATATACAATACACACAATTTATTAGCTCTTGGATGTTGGAATAAAGTCTTCTTTATCCTGTTCTATATTTGAATCTATGAAACCAGTCTTAAACTTGCTTTAAATTTCTCAGCTTAATCTGAGGTTCATCATGGAGTTTTCTTCTGTAATTTTTCGAAAATTAACTTAGCCTTCTCACAGATTATTGCCTGAATTATGGACCTCTCTTCATCTATCTTTATCTTTAATCCAGGTGAGAAGCAGCATTTCCATCTCTTCATTGATTAAAGAAATCTTGCTAGAGCAATAAAGATTTCTTGTCAGAAATCTTTATTGTTCTAGCAGACACTAGCACTCATAATCTTTCTCTTTTGCAAAATATTGCTAAGTTGTCCTAGAATGCCATAATCTTGAGCTACATCTGTAATTGTTTTACCTCTCTGTACTTTATCTACAATTTCTTTCTTCTCTCTATGCTCAATCAAGTGTTTTTTTTCCAAAATTATTCCTTTGTTCATTTCTTTTTCAACCTATCTCTAAATTTTACTCAAAAAAAAAATAACAATAACTATGGATGTGGAAATTTTTTAATTTCTGAAAAATGTAGAATTGAAAATCAAAACAAATAATATAAGCAAACACCAAAGTAGCCCAACAAGAACAGACAAATAATTATACAAATAACAAATGACATCACACAATTCCATGCACATACATGCACCTTTCTGCGAAATTCAATTGTCGAATTGTGGGACGTTGAATTGTGAAGTCACAGTATATCTGTTATCATCTTGTCCACCAAATTAATTACTTATAATCTTTTTTTAAGCTTTTTAGTGATTTCATTACAGAGATAACCAATGCTGAAATATATTTAGGATAGTGTATGCTAGTGCTGTATTCTGAAAGGAATTTAAATTATATTGAATACTTTAAAAAAGTTTTATTTATCTTATATATTCTTTAATTAGAATTGGGATGTATATATTGGTATATAATACTGAACTGTATCTAAACAATTTTTAGTCTCAGACATGGTCAAACTGCAGCCCTTGAGCTGGATATTATAATTTTAATTTTTTTCACTAAGTGTAATTTCAAATTTTTAAAAAATAAATTCATCATAATTATAAAATAATTGCATTTATCATATTACCATATGTATAAGCCAATATCGTATGTACTTTTTCTCAAAAAAATTTTTGAAGAATGGTCAGTTTATACATGGGATAGTCAAAAATTAGAAAATTTTTCACAAGATTGTAAGATTCACTGGCTCAGTTTACCACATTCCCTTTGCACCAGCCATATGACCTATCATATTTATTCTTAATAAAAATCATCTTACTGATTTTTTTGTTAAAAAATGTATGTATAATTGTATATAAATTAGTATTTTTATAGGTATTTAAATATTGAATACTATACAAATATGATCAGAAATACATAAAGTGGTCACATTGTAGTCAAATCACAAAGATACTGTCATTAACAAGTTACTGACAGCAATTAGTGATGTATCATAAAGTTTATAATTTTATTTTCCAAAGTTTTTCTCTACTTACTTTAACTTATTTAATTACAACTAGCCAATTAGCAGGAATTAATATACACCCAGACAAATTGCTTTGATAAATTCAAGTAGTGCTTTTGGAATTCTTGTATTCCCTCTTCAGCTTTTTACAACAAAAGTAGTTGTATTCTAATTCATTAACAAAGAAAAAGAGAAAACCACTACTGTTCTAGCACAAAAAGCTTTAAACAGTCAATATAAAGTTAAAACAGCACTTTAAGCAAGTTATTCTTAGATTTATTAATCAAGAAAAACGTTTTTGGACAAAAATATTTTTTTTTTTAAGATAGCATGGAAGAGGGGAAGTACACTATTTAACTACTTGCGAAACGAGAAAGACCCTATACCCGAAAATAGAAAATCTGGCATTTACGAAATTCCCGTATTTATTGTATACGAAATACCGATAAGAGACCAGATGAATTGCAATCACCTGAAATACATAGGTGTTACAACGAGAACATTAGAGCAGAGGCTTCATGAACACAAAGACTACATCCGGAAAGGAAATACGACTACAGCGTTAGCGATAGAGGCATACGGAAGTAATATTGAGATAGAATGGGATAATGCTAAAATCATAGAACAGGTTGGTAGGGATGAGCATAAATACCTAATAGAGGCGTTGGAGATAGTGAAAAGACAGAAGGATGAGAAGTTAATAAACGAAAAAGTAACAGGGGTACCAAAACCATGGGGAGATCAGAGAAAACATGATTTTTTTTATATGAAATTTTAGCGATCCAATGAAGTGTTTAATATTTTCTGATAACGGCAAGTCTTGTGAATAAAATAAGGTATGAATGAAGAAAATCAAATATTTTAAAAAATTAGTAATAAATTTGCATAATAATTGGTTTTTATCAATTATTATTCAAATTTTATTTAATTTAGTTAATTAGTTGAAATTACATCAAATTAATTATTTAAAAATTACATGAATTCATTGAAATAATGAATTCATTTAATTTTTTAATAATTGTATAATGTGACTTCATTCAACAGATGCTACATAATTCATGGTTTTTTATGAATAATTTCTGAAAATTTTGGGCAAATTTTTTCATTCATGACTCATTTTGTTCAGAGGACTTCTCCGTATTTAAAAATGTCAGTTATTTCATTGGATAGCTTAAAATTTAATGAAAAAAAAATTGTTTTTCATCAATCTCATATACAAAATGAAAAGTTGTGAAAAAATTCCAAAAAACTGCAATAATGAAAATTAAGCAAGTTTTCACAATTTTAATTTTTGTATTTTTTTGCATATTAATTAGACTTAATTTCAAACATCACTACATCCAAGAGGTTAAAAATTGAGATAGTATTTGTTATATATTATTTTTGAAAAATTTTAAAGTTGATTTACTGCTTTACTTTTATGAGTTTTATCTTTAATTCATTTGATTATTTAATAACTATTTCCTTAATTTTAATTAGTTATACAAACATTTGTGGCAATAAAATGTTAATAATAATAATAATAATAATAATAATAATTTACTAAATTTTTATTTGCATAAGCTTCCCATGGAACACATGTTGCTAGTATAGCAGCAGCATATTTCCCTGATGAACCAGATAAAAATGGTATTGCTCCAGGGGCACAGATTGTGAGTATAGCTATTGGAGATTCTCGCTTAGGATCTATGGAAACTGGATCATCATTAGTCCGTGCAGTAAGTTACAAATATTAAATTTTCAAAAAAATTTTAAATAATTTTTGTTACTTAACTGCTTATTTTATTTAATATTAAAATAATAATTTATTTTTATTGAATCATTTTCATTGATTTTATTTATATGTATTATATTTTAGATATAAATAAATGACAACTCTATCACTTCATCTGCATTCATTTTGACATGGAAATTTTAATTTTATATATATATATTTATTTTATACAAAGCAATGTGTAACTTTTCAACAAAATTTAATATTCCTGAAAAGAAATGTTATTAAAAATATAATGGTTCTGAAAAGAACTGTTTTATATTAATGAAGGGCTTTAATTATCAGATAATGACTAATTATCAATATTATTTAAAATTCTTGCTTTTTTTTTACATAGTATATCAATATGATTGACCTTTTTTTTATAATAATGTATATAGTTTTCATATTTACACTGTGGATTCAGTAGTACATTCTTTAATTTTTTTGACTGATAATAAAGACTCATAATTAAATCTAACTAAGATAGATAGTGGCATCATAGCCTAAATTAATAAATAATAATTAAAATACAGTTTAGTTTTTATTAATGAAATCAATGAAGAAATGAAAATACCATAAATATTGCTATTTTTATATTAACATATAAAATAAAACAATATTTTTTTACTAGATAGTGGTACCTCAGTATACATCCTGTTTGGATGCAAAAAATTTTGTTTAGTATATGACCTTTGTTTGGAAATTGACTGATTCACGTGTTAGAACTTGTATGAGTCTGTTGTATAAGAAATCACATTCCTTATATAAAATATTAACAAATCATAATAGCATAATCATTTCGAAATAATCGTGGTATTTCGAAACATCCTGAGGAGAAGGCAGAAGCAAAGTTCTTTGGACAGATGTTTTTGATCATATTTTGGTCATCTTCAGTGAAAATCACTAAAGCGAACTTACATAGAACAATAGAATGATTATAGAACAGAATAGCGCATATACTTTTAAATTTAAGAAGATAATACATAATAATAGGAGTTGATTATAAACAAAATTTACATATAATTTTATATTTTGTAATATAATTATAGTCCAATAAAATAAGTATATCGTAATTAATTAGTAAAATAATGAATGCATAATGGATAGAATTAGATCACTGCGCAAAAAGGAAATTTATAATCTATTAGCCAGCAGCCAAATATTTGATAGTTGACCACCTGAATTAGCATTAATTACATTATATTTCTTCGATCTTTCTATAATCATTAGGGCTTCCATAAAATGGCCATCTTGTATGGAATTGCATTTCTTTAGAATTTTGTTGTTGTTCCAATCAATTATTAAGTCGTATTCATAAGTTTGGGCTGTGGGAGCGGTGTTAGTTTTACCTGATTTTATGTCCCGTTTATGTTCTGTTAGACAGTCTTCTAGATTTCTGCTTGTGATTCCGATATATTCCGTTTATATTCTGTTAGACAGTCTTCTAGATTTCTGCTTGTGATTCCGATATATTCTTCTCTTCTATTTAAGTCTTTGTTAAAAATTGGGATGCAGCATACATCTGGCTTTTTTTCCCCTTTGCTGTATTTGGTTTTATCATTTCATAATTTATTATAAATGGTTGGGCACCGTTTTATGCTAAGTTTTTGGCCTTATCTCTTACAGTTCTCATACTAGAAATATTATATGGTAGCGTAATTGTAGGTGTTGGTTCATTATTTTGGAGTGGTGGTAGTTTCATATATCTTGTGTTATTACTGTGTGAGAATAATTTCTTTTTAACTTTATCATATATCTTTTTCGTGAATGTGTATGTTTTTTTTCCCTTCATCGTATTTGGATTATTTAATTTATTCTAAATGGTTAAGCATCGTTTTATGGGGAGTTTTATGCTAAGTTTTTTTGGTCGTATCTTTTACAGTTCTCATACTAGAAATATTATATGGTAGCATAATTGTAGGTGTTGGCTCATTATTTTGGAATGGTGGTGTATTTTCGTCGTCCCATGGTCTACGAAATTACAACAGTGATGGACTTTAAAAGCCTTTATCCATCAATTAAGTTACCGCCGACTTGCCTCACATTTTACAGATTTTTATTGCAAGTCTTTAACGAAATGATGACCCAGCCTGCAATGCTTCGAGAACTTTGCCATTTCCTATGTTACAACTCATATTTCTATTTTAATGGGAAATTTTACAAACAACAAAATGCTGTAAATGAACGAAAAGTTGCTCTCTTATATTTCATGGGATCATGTGACCAATATGGAATGAGGGCTGGCTTGTATGTTGGCTTCCTGTATACCCATAGTTTCATAGTGTGTGCACTTGTTGTTGATGGTAACATCTAAATAGTATATGGTGGAGCTGCTTTTTTGCTCTAAAAGTAAGATTAGACCTGCATTGGTTGAAGTAAAAGCTTTGCATAACTCATCTGAATGCTCTTGGTGGACCCAGGTGGTGTAGATGTTGTCAACATATGATATATATAATTTTAAAGAATTTCTTAGCTTATTCATAATTGTTAGATTTAAACTCACGCAATAGGATTTCGGACATAATTCCAGCTAAGGGGCTACCAATAGCTCAGCATTTTGTTGTTTGTAAAATTTCCCATTAAAATAGAAATATGAGTTGTAACATAGGAAATGGCAAAGTTCTCGAAGCATTGCAGGCTGGGTCATCATTTCGTTAAAGACTTGCAATAAAAAACTGTAAAATGTGAGGCAAGTCGGCGGTAACTTAATTGATGGATAAAGGCTTTTAAAGTCCATCACTGTTGTAATTTCGTAGACCATGGGACGACGAAAATACACCACCATTCCAAAATAATGAGCCAACACCTACAATTATGCTACCATATAATATTTCTAGTATGAGAACTGTAAAAGATACGACCAAAAAAACTTAGCATAAAACTCCCCATAAAACGATGCTTAACCATTTAGAATAAATTAAATAATCCAAATACGATGAAGGGAAAAAAAGCCAGATGTATGCTGCATCCCAATTTTTAACAAAGACTTAAATATAAGAGAAGAATATATCGGAATCACAAGCAGAAATCTAGAAGACTGTCTAACAGAACATAAACGGGACATAAAATCAGGTAAAACTAACACCGCTCCCACAGCCCAAACTTATGAATACGACTTAATAATTGATTGGAACAACAACAAAATTCTAAAGAAATGCAATTCCATACAAGATGGCCATTTTATGGAAGCCCTAATGATTATAGAAAGATCGAAGAAATATAATGTAATTAATGCTAATTCAGGTGGTCAACTATCAAATATTTGGCTGCTGGCTAATAGATTATAAATTTCCTTTTTGCGCAGTGATCTAATTCTATCCATTATGCATTCATTATTTTACTAATTAATTACGATATATTTATTTTATAGGACTATAATTATATTACAAAATATAAAATTATATGTAAATTTTGTTTATAATCAACTCCTATTATTATGTATTATCTTATCTTCTTAAATTTAAAAGTATATGCGCTATTCTGTTCTATGTAAGTTCGCTTTAGTGATTTTCACTGAAGATGACCAAAATATGATCAAAAACATTTCAAATTGAATATAAATAAATGTACTTCTGCTACATAGTGCTTTGTTTATTTTCTCCTATTCATATTGAAGATAACAGTTACATACCTATTAGGAAATAACAAAGATAAGCTCCTATTGGATTCCTGTACAATTATGTCATGCCAGCTCAGAATAAGAATACAACAGAAGAGAAGAGTACATTGGTAGTTTATGAGAAATCTAAACTACAGAATCAATGAGCTTGAAAAAAGATGTCGTGAAAGGATATTTAATCACGCCTCCGCCAGAAGATTTTATGAATCAATATTGATATGCATTGAGATAAAGCAGAATAATTAGAAATATCACTGCATAGATAGCAGAAGTCCTTCAAATAGTTTGTGAAGTGCGATTAAATTGTGTTTGAGTCAAAAATTTTCATTTCATTGAATGAAAGTATTAATATAAATAATTAAGATATTGATATATATCTTAATTATCTATATTATTTATAATTAAGATTTAATTCAATTTTTTTGTATGTTTATTTAGTTTTAAATTGTGAGTATATACTTCTATAAAAGATAATCCTCCTAGTTTAACCTCTTAAAAACTGCAAAAAGTTTAAAGCTGTATATAAGTCAACTACATATTTCAAGAGTTAGAACAATATGGCATCATTGAAATAAATAGAAGCTAATTATAAGTTTAAAAAATTTTCAAATCCATTTTAAATTAAAATAAATAGGGTCACTAAAAAAGTTAGATTCATAATATTGAAATATTATGACACAATGCAAAGAAAAAGATGGACATGGAATAGGATGCAGTCATGTCATGTTGCATACAGTTATTATTCCTAAGCATATAATTTTATTGAAGTGTTTATTTGGCAGAAAATAAAGAAATATTAAACATTTTTGTTATTTTTGAATTCGGGTAAAAATACTTAAAGTTTAAATGACAGAAAATCAGAAGCAAAATTAATAATTGAAATTTGCTGAAACTGACAAGAGTAGAATACCAACTAGCATATGCACAATAGCCAAAAGTGCAAGTCTGATCTCCAAAATCAGTGCAAAATAATTGTCCTGTATTTGATAAATAATCAGAAATATTAGAAAACACCGATTGTTTCATTATAAATATTGTGGATTACTACAATTTCATTTAATATTAATTGATCATAAAGAGTGGAGTGGCCATCATGCTTATTCATTAAAAACAGATTGGTGTACACATATCTTATTGATTTGTGAAATGACTGATAAATTAATGTTTTTGTATATATTTAAGTATGAACATTCTTACATATCTGATATTTTTAATAATTGAATTAAGAAGAAATATATATTTGTTATGAATAAGTATGGCAGAATTTATAGTTGTCAAAGAGGACACTATTAGAACAAAGAGGATGCCAACATAACTACTATATATATTTTTGATCCTATTTATGTAATATCAGATATTTATAATACATATGAAAAATTTATGAACATTCATACAAATTATAAATTCAAACACTATAGCAAGAAAAACAATTAACTATCATTTATTTCAATTTTGTAAGAATGCTTTCAGCTTCAATTAAGCCATCTTCAGTTACAAGTTTAATAATATAGAATTAACAATTGATTTTATTGAAGCTGAAAGTGCTTTTATGGAAGTGAAATAATGGTAATTAATTGCTTTTCCTCCTATAGTGCTTGAATTTATTTATAATTTTGTATATGTTAAGTATAGTAGAGGGTAGTTTTTTGAGATAATTATCCATATATTTTTAGTTATAGAATTAGTGAGATAATGATCTTTATTAAAAATAAATATGATGGATTATGAAACTGGTATGAAGGCAGGACAATGACTACTGACATTGACCAGCAAATTTTATGATTTCATGAAAATTTTTCAAATTTTTAACTGATTTATGTATATGCCAATCTCCTTTAAAAAATTTTTTCTTTACAAAATTTTTCAGTTTATACTAACAAATATATACAGTAATAATCCTAGTCTAAAGTGAACAATTTAATTTTTTATATACCAACTTTAAAAATTTTCAAGTAAAACTCAAAATTGATTGACTGGATTTTTGCAAGCATGAGTACTGCATTAAACTTAAAAAGAGAGAAATATTGTTGTTAATCAAGAATTAAATATTTTTATAAAATATGTTATATTTATATTTTATATGTTAGAAAAATATTTATTTTCAATGAACTATACAGTTTATTGATGGAACAGTTCAAAAGTTTTCAATTATAGTATCTATTCATAAATTTTTTACATTAATATTTTTATTGATGATGATAGATAATATTTCAGAAATCCAGAAAATTTTAAAATCAAGCACTTACAATTTGCAAGGTGCTACATTGTACAGTTTATGATATATAATTATTGAATGAATAGAATGTGTAAAATTCTTAACAATAATGTAACTGTAGTCATGGATGTTCCATTTTATATATTTCATAATTAGAAATATCAAAAGTTTCTAACTATTTTCTTTAATATTTCTTGTTATATTTTTTCTAATTATGGATGTTTTCAAGAATAAAATTTCTATAATTAAATAAAAATAATCATACTTCATAAATTTTTTTTTGTAATATCAGATTTAAAAAATTTATTAATGTCCAAAATTACACTATCTTTAAATGATATATTTGTTTTTCTAGCACTTAGGTAGGATATAAAAGTCTTTATTATAGTTCTTATACAGTTACAGAAATGTTTTCAGTCTATTCGACCCTCATCAGCTATACCTATACAATATACATATAATAATGAACTTTTATTTAAAATTACATATACTATGTAAAACATAGTATGTCTTATATAATATATGTATATAGTATTGGTACAGCTGATGAGAGTCGAATAGATTGAAAACGTTTCTGTGACTGTATAAGAACTATAATAAAGACTTTTATATCCTATCTAAGTGCTAGAAAAAAGATTATATCATTTAAAAAATTTATTTTTAAAGAAATTTATATGATTCAAATTTATATGGATTATGTATTATATAAGATAAATATGGCTGGATATTTTTAAAAATGTAGGCCTTTCTATTTGAAAATAAATAAATATATATATATACATAGTCTATAAGAAGAAAAAATTCATAAAATAATGAGAATAATAATTCTACATTAAAATATTCATTGAGTTCTCTTCCATTATTCAGATGATTAAAGTTATGGAATCAAAATGTGATGTAATTAATATGAGTTATGGAGAACATTCACACTGGTCAAAAGGGTAAGTTTTTATTAATTTAAAAAATAATTATTTGAGTATTATTTTATGCAGTACATCAGTGTAATTAATAAAATTTATAATTTTATTAATTACACTGATGTACTGCATAAAATAATACTCAAATAATTATTTTTTAAATTAATAAAAACTTACCCTTTTGACCAGTGTGAATGTTCTCCATAACTCATATTAATTACATCACATTTTGATTCCATATATAAAATATGAATTTATAAACATTTTACAAAAGGGAAAAGACAACTGTTTATGCCTTATTAAAGTTTAATGATCATCAATGGCATACTCAGAAGGGGGCAGTCCACCCTGGGCACAAAGCTGAATGGTGAGCCAAGAACATGGAATATCATTATTATTCATCAAATATTTGTGTAAATTTTTTTGTATAATTTTCAGTTCTTAAAAATTATTTAAGAAAATGTACAGGGTACTTTACAGGATATAGAAAAAGAAAGCATCAAATAACTTTTGAATGAAAAAAGATTTTTATTTCAAATTTTCAGGATTTACACATGAGAATAAAGGAAATTAAAAGATGAGTTTCTCAAAATGTTTGCCATCTGAGGAGATAATGAAACGAAGTCGCCGCTCGAAATTTGAAATAACCTGCTGGAGTTGGTCTGTTGGAATTGACCTTATCACACTTATTATCACTGTTTTCAGCTCTTCTATGGTTTTTGGTTGATCTCTGTATATTTGATCTTTAACATAGCCCCATAAAAATAACTCTAGAGGTGATAAGTCAGGGCTATAGGGGGGCCAAAAAGCCAAAGTGATTGGGAAAGCCTCTTGCAATGACACGATTGTCATAGTGCCGTCTGAGCAAGTCCAGGATGTTTGTTGTTAAATGTGGAGCTCCATCCTGCTAAGACCATGTGTCTTGGATCCAGTGTTCGTGGTAGGCATCAGGAATGAACTTCGTTGTCAAGAAGTCAAGATGGCATTCAGAATTCACTGTCTGGACAAAAATGGACCAAAAATGCCATCAGCATGCAAACCACACCAGACAATGACCTTTTGTGGATGAAGAGGCCTCACGACGACAAATTCTGGCTTCTTGCTGTCCCAAATCTGATAATTTTGACAATTGACATAACTATGCAACCAGAAGTGTACCTCATCAGAAAAAACAATATTGCCACAGTTGAAACCAGTGTTGATCATGCCGCACATGTTGTTGGCAAACTCTAGTCTTTTTCAACAGCATCTAGACTGAGAGGTTGTCCTAACTGAATTTTGTAAGGGAAAATGTCAAGATCTTTGCAGGCTATTCTCCATGCTGTGCTGGAGAACAGAATTTTTAAAATTGCATAATAATTGCAGGCTAATTACAATTTTTTAAAAATTAATTAAATATTAATAAACAATAATATGATCATAATCAAATGTATTTCATTACATTATATCAAATCTCTTTATTTGAACAAAAAAAACATAATTTTATCTGTAACCATCAAGCAAAAACTGTTCTTATAAAACATTAAAAATATCAGAAAATATTGCTAAATATCAGTTTGCAACTTGAAACTAGAAATGCTTAAGTCTGCAAAGTGATACACTAATTAATAATTTTATTTTGTATATATTAAGAAAAAAGAATATTGTCCTTTTATTTTTATGAAGAACTTTAATTATGAGAAATTTAATATATATACACATTAAAAATTTCAGGGAGGAGAAAACCTTATAAATTTTATTTTTTATTTTCAGGCGAATATTGGAAATTTTCTATCAAGTTATTAATAAATATGGTGTAACTATGGTTGTCAGTGCAGGAAATCATGGTCCTGCTTTATCAACAATTAGTACTCCACCAAGTACTTATAATTCATCAATTATTGGTAAGATTGTTTTTGTAAAGTTATAATCATTACAAATTGTATGTTTAAAATTATACTATATATTTCAAAATTCCACAGGTCTTATAACAAAAGATAACTCAGATAATTTTTTTGCAAATTATTATTAATTATAAATGTTATAATCATAATTATATAGCTTATGGTAGGTAGAACAAATTCACCACTATAGTGTCTAGAAAAATTTAGTGCAATATGCTTGATTAATTTTCAGTTGTCTAGATATTTTATAGAAAGACACAATTAACTCCACAGTTAGATGAAATTCTTATTGTCCTTGATTTTAGTAAGTTGTGTGGGATGCCAGTAGGCAATATAATTGCACAGGCCTTAGCCTTATGTGGATATAGTCAGGATCTAACACCACTCAGTATCAGTGTGAGACAATACTGACAACAGGCATTTCTGCCTAGTGGATGATAATGTGTGGGCTATAGTGTGAGTAAGGATGGTATAAGACTCAGGAACACAATGACAAGCAACTCTTATAGTTAACATCTTGGACCTTTATTGATAAGAAAGATTGTGGAGATACAACCCATATCAGGAGGATAAATACCTGATTGAACAAACAGAGTCACAACTCCTCTTGATAGTTCACAGGGACGTAACTACAGGTGGGCCCGGGTGGGCCATGGCCCATGGCCCATGCATTGAAAGTTCTTCCAAATTTTCACAAACATTCAAATTGGAAACATACAGAATACATTTATCCTGAGCAACTGAAGAAGGTATATGATTATACCGAAAACATTTTTGTTGATTAAATAAAAATTGTTTATTTACTGCTATAAGTGCTATTAGTTTCTATTGGTTTTATATGATAAAAAAACAGTTATTTTGTTGCAAAGTCGCTGTTTATAACGAATGCAATACTATCTACTTATCAGCTAATGCAAAGTCGCTGTTTATAATGAATGCAATACTATCTACTTATTAGCTAAACCTAACGGCTAGCGACTCTGCAAATTCCAGATAAAAAAACAGTTATTTTGTTGCAAAGTCGCTGTTTATAACGAATGCAATACTATCTACTTATCAGCTAAACCTAACGGCTAGCGACTCTGCAAATTCCATGAAAGCTTCCTTTGTCGAGGTCATGACCTCGTTAAACCGAGAGGAGTGAAGCATGCGTATCAGAGTTTCCGGACCCGCCTGGAAAAAGTTGTAGCATCAGATGGTGGCTACATAGAATAATTGCAATTGTAAATAATGTAAATATGTTTTTATGTAGTTTTCTTTATAATAAATTTATTTTTTCTTGCAATTTTGTCGTTTTTAATTACATCACGATTAATCCGGATTTATCTGCACGACCCTGTAGTATCTGGTAATCATTTAAATGAATACGAAGTCTTAGCTGGGTGCTTATTTGTAAAACATCATAGCAGACAGTATGCATCATTCACTAGAAATAAGATCCACATTTGAAAGAAACGGCTAAGGAGGACCATAGAAGACCAAAAACATTACCACATAGTTATTATTAGTTATTATGTACTAAATATCTAATAAACTGTGTATTTTTCCTGCTTAAAATGCTTGTGGATTCCTTGTCTACAATTTCTACATTCTTGCCCATTTTAGTTTGTGATGTGATGTGACTTGCAAGAGATAAATTTTTACCAAGTTTATGTTTGCATAAGTGCACTCATTATACCTCAAGTTGTCATTATACCTATTTATTACCTTATCGGCTTCAGATACAGACTAAATATCTATTATAGAATAATACTTTTACCTGTCTTACTGAAACTTGTTTGCAGCCCAGCCATCCTGTACCCCAATATTTGGGATATGCATGCAGAATCTTGACCTTCATATCTCTCTCCTACTTGATTACATTATTCTTACTTTAATTCTCTTAAATCATGGGAGTGGTCTCCAGCTAGTGTGAACTTGGGACTTATAAGGCATTATTAAGGACATGACCATACCATTTATCTGTTGCTCATTATTTAATGACATCATTCCTTCTACCAGTTTGTACTGATCATTACTAAAATCTCCCTGCCACTCTTGGCTTCTGTTCTATACTGCTGAGTGACAGGTTATTTACTTGTCTCTCTACTATATTTTACAAAGTACCTAAAAGTATTATATACTATGATTTGTTTACTTGTTCTATAGGCATTAGCCAACATCAGCTCCCAATAACATCCAGAGTTATTCAAGGTGTTGTTGTCATGTCCAAGGAGATGATCATTTTGTAGAAGTCCATGGCTGGATAAGAGAAAATATGTTGTGAAGGTAGTTGAACATCATTACAGTTTCTACATGGACCAAACTTTTTGGTTCCATCTCTCTCAATTCTAGTGTCTTTGAAATGTCCTATTCTAAGTCGTGTTATTATGGTAATCTTCAGCATTCAGGTCCATATAGGTTGTTCATGTAGGGAACTTCTTAGCCTAGCCCTGGCAAAGAGTTGGCATCTCTTAATGCAGTGGTTCTCAATCTTTTTTCTGTTGAGAAATATATTTTAATATTTTAAAATTTGGCAGCACACCTAAATATTTTAAATAATAATTTAAATTTAATAACGAATTTTTATTAACAGATTATTGTATTTATTTTTTATTACATTCAGATTACATACTTATACACAGTATCATTAAATGGTGGCCCTTATTAAGTTATAGCACCACCTGCAGATTTTGTCTTTTTATAGAAACTATAATTTTAATTTAATTTTTATTTCTTAATGTTTAAATTATGAATAACGACAAAAAATTTTCGCTGTCGCAGAAATTCGAGGGTTAGATTTTTATGGGAATTGGTAGGACTGCAAAAGGGATATCCAGCCAATCATGTTTTATATGCTTCATACAATTACACATATACAATTCATTCTTAATTTTTCGCAGTACACCTTCAAATGTTCGGCAGCACAGTTGTTGAGAACCACTGTCTTAACCTTTAACGGTGCCAGCAAGTCTGCTTTTTTCATTCAATTCTATCCCAATATATGCTGGAATCCACTGTAGGGTACATATCTTCTCTATCATTTCAATTTGTTTTAGATCATAAATCATGTGTGATATAGCATTTTCTCCTTTCTGGATTGTTTGTAATGCTGATTTTGAATCTGAGAGGACAAGGGTGTTGTCTGTCTGATTGTGATTCAGTGAGGACATTTATGATTTTAGGGCACTTTTTATTGTAAGCAGCTCAAAAGTGTAGTTCAATGCAGTTCTTCCTGTGCTGATTGTTTTTATTGTTTCTATGTTGTTTGGAAATTTAAGTACAATACCTACTCCTCTGTTTGTGATTGTTTCATCTGAAGATCCATCTGTATATGCTATTGTGTGCATCTGTGTTTGTGTGTGTTTGTGTGTTTGTGTGTTTGTGTGTTTGTGTGTTTGTGTGTTTGTGTGTGTGTGTGTGTGTGTGTGTGTGTGTGTGTGTGTGTGTGGTTTTTTACAAGAGCTTGTGTGTGTGTGTGTGTGTGTGTGTGTGTGTGTGTGTGTGTGTGTGTGTTCTTATTAATGTGTAGAGACATAATTGTCATCAATATGTCTTTGGAATAGTGTATGTGTGACGTGTGTGTGTGTACGTGTGTACGTGTGTGTGTGTGTGTGTGTGTGTGTGTGTGTACGTGTGTGTGTGTGTGTACGTGTGTGTGTACTTTTCTGTTATCTGGGCGCAATTGTCGATTCGTATGTGTGTGTGTGTGTGTGTGTGTGGATGGAACTGATTGTTTTAAGGGTTATTTCCCTCAGTATGTTAGGGGTCTTTCTTGGTACAAGGTTCTTTGAGAAAGAGAGATTTATTATTGTGTTGGAGGGTGTTTCTAGTGGATATTGTGGTGTCTTGTAATATGTAGTTATGCTGTGCTCAAGTTAATACATTTTCTTATGTTTTTGTCTTGTATTGTGGATAATCTTTGTAGTCTATTTTTTGATTCCATGAGTTGTAGGATTTTTTGTGAAATGTGGTTACTATCACAGATTCTAATTTTGTTGGTCAATTTGATTATTGCAAGCTGCCTTCTTTTCTCCAGCTCTTTTAATTGGCACTCTTTTTGAATTTTGTTATTTTGTTGATGAAACTGTGTCTGCAATTATTTTTGCTGCTCTGGCTTGTATTTTAATTATTTTGCCTTTTAGTTGAGTTTGAAGCATGATTCCAGATTGAGGCTGCAAATTCCATGATAGGTCTTCAGGGCTTGACAAATTTCAAAAAGTTGAGTAGACAATTGGCTACCACTGCAAATTTCATGGTAGCCAACTCAAAAGTGAGACTTGCACGTCGATAAAACCAGGTAAAGTATATCAAAATCAATTTGAAATTTTTTGGGCCTATTAATGGTAACAACATAATTTTATTGACAGAAAATTGAAGGGTTCCCCAGAAAAACATTCCAAGCACCAAACTGTAAATTCAACATAAGCTAAAAA
>AYEL01091265.1:0-66325 GCA_000484575.1 Olivierus martensii
AAACAAGTTAATTTCCTTGTAAGAGTAAACCTCTTTGTTTTCTTTTTTTGAAAGGAAATTTATCAAATTATATGCATATATTTTATCATCTCTTTTTTAAATGAATATATTTAAGTACACTTTGACGGCTACGGAAGACGAAATCTGGCAGCCAATAAGAGAGAGTTTGGAGAAAACATGGCGGTCGGGATCGAAATGTAAACAAAGCGATTCGTTTAGGCGCTTGGCTATCGTAATAAAAACATTAAACAATATTGTGATAAATTTAAAGCATACAGGGAAGAAATTTGTCCTAAAGGTTCAGATTTTAAATACAATTAGGAATACGGCCTTCTTTACAATATCGGAGTCCCTAGAATCAGCTGTTTGCATTAGCCGGTGGCCAAATGGCTACCACCTGTTTGTAAGCGGTAGCCAAAATGGAAATTCTGGTAGCAATTGGCTACTTGGCTACCGGGTTTGTCGAGCCCTGGGTCTTATTAAGCAAAGTTTTAAAATTTATTCTCTAATACACTTTCAGTAACTCTGTTTGTGCAGTCACAAGCAATATGCAAATAAAAATGCATTTAATATTAACAAAACTTCTACAGTAACAATAATAAAAAGAAGCAAACATCGATTGTTTCTTTCTAAAGGCATAAAATACCATTTTGTGCATATGGAGCACGAAAAATGTTATACAAGTGATTGGTTGCCTCATCTGTTCAGAATGTCCTTGAGCCTTTCTTCTCTTGCATATAAGAAAGCATTATATCTCCCATAATGTTACAGCACTAGAATGTTAGTCTCGGTATCGAACTGTTTGTTTAGTCATATCCACTTCTAAGAATGGTGGGGCACACTACATAAGAGGTTTATTTATTATTGTCCGAGGTAGATAGCTTACTAAGGTTGTCTTATGAGTCTTACCAAGGTTGAGGAAATAGCTTTAAGAGTTTTAGGTTTTGAGCCCTATAAACTGCTGCAAAGATTTTTCATTAGATTGAGTTTTTTTTTCTGTGCTTTGTTTGAAGTTTCTGTAATATGTTTTGTAAAGCGAAGTTCAGGATCAAGTATAACTCCTAAAATGGGTTTTGGGTTTTCAGTTGTGTCTGTTGAGGTAAATCTTGGGCTTTATTTTGTTTCTATTCTTTCTATCTGTTGAAAAAGTAGAGATTTTAGTTTTGTTTTTATTTATTAGTATTTTTATGTTATTCAGCCCAAATGCTTATGTTACAGGATAAACCCGAATTCAGGAAATACTAGAATTTCCTAGGCCAAACTCGAAATGCTGAACATTTCTTATTCAAAATCTGGAATTTCTAGTTTTTCCCAGTCAAAACAATAAGTGGCAAACAGTTACAACAAAAGTCTTCATTTCTCATATATTCTCTCTCAGAATTTGGTGTTTTCCAGCAGAAATCTTTTCTTTAGAGAATATCACCAGGAAAACAAATCTCATTGTGGAAGACTGCAACCTGCGCCAGTGGAAGTTCACAGGGCTAAAGCCACTTTCAATGCACGAAGTATTGTATATCTAAATTATGTTTGTGCAAAAAGAATAACATTTTCTGTAATTCTAAATGTCACAAAAGCCTACTTTACAAAATAAATAAGATCTACCTAGTTATTTTTTTATTTTTGTATTTACGGTAATATCGGGAATACAAAATTTATTGATTAGTTAAAAACATTATTATAATGAACATAGTGAATATTTTTATTATTTGACAGAAAATAACATAGCTAACTCTCATTCATTATTACATGATTGAGTTTAAAGAACTGAAATTGCAAATTTTTTTTTTATGGACAAATATTTTAATATTTTTGTTAGTCGAAGTTTAACATAAAATACAAATTAAAAAATTTTATCTAGTTGTTTTTCAACTTTAAAAATTTTTTAATTAGTATTTTATGTTGAACTTCGAGTAACAAAAAATAACAATGAAATTATTATTTTCTGTAGAATAATAAAAATATGCACTATGTTCATTATTATAATGTTTTTAATCAACTAATCAACAAATTTTGTACTCCCAATATTACCGTAAATACAAAAATAAAAAACACAACTAGGTAGCTCTTATTTATTTTGTAAAGTAGGCTTTTGTGTCATTTAGAATTACAGAAAATGTTATTCTTTTTGCACAAACATAATTTAGATACACAATGCTTCGTGCATTGAAAGCAGGTTTAGCCCTATGAACTTCCACTGGCGCAGGTTGCAGCCTTCCTCAATGAGATTTGTTTTCCTGGCAGATATTCTCTAAAGAAAAAGATTTCTGCTGGAAAATACCGAATTCTGAGAGAGAATACATGAGAAATGAAGACTTTTTTGTTTTAACTGTTTGCCACTTACGGTTTTGACTAGGAAAAACTAGAAATTCCGGACTTTGAATAAGAAATGTTTGGCATTTCGAGTTTGGCCTAGGAAATACTAGAACGTCCAACAACCATTAGGACATTCTCGTTTTGACTAGAAAATTCTAGTATTTTCTAAATTCAGGTTTGTCCTGTAGCACTTACACCTTTGAGTGATGTGTTAAGATTTTCTTCGATGTGCTTCATGTGTTCATTGGTATTCCAGATTATAATATCATTGCCATATATAGCTACTTTGATGACTTTAGTGAGATGTTCATGTAGGTTGATGATATACAGTAAAAATAGCAAGGGACTCAAGACAGATCCTTGTGGTACTCCATTCCATATCCTGATTTTCTTAGAAGAGACATTATTGTATTTTACTCTTATGTGTCTGTTTCTTAGAATGTTGGCTATCCATATAATTACATTTCCTCTTATGAAGTATTTTTATGAGTTTTTGTTTCCAACCTCAATCAAAAGCTGATGACAGATCTAGGAAAATAGCTATGGTTTTTTCTGTAGGTTTTTCTAGAAATCCATCTATTACTGAGTGGATATAATAGAGAAGCTGGATTTCAATACTGTATTGTGATCTGTAGGCTGTTTCGATAGAAATTTAATTTATTTTTGTTGGTGAGCCAAGTAATTAATCATCTATGTATCATACAATCCATTAATTTTCATAGAATTCTTGTTAATGTTATTGGCCTATAGTTATCACTAGTGACCGGATTTTTATGCAGCTAAAACCGTCAAAATATGCAGTAACAAAGGTGAAATATGCAAAATATATGCAGTAAAAAAATCCCAGAATTTGATGCAGGAGACTCAGTAAAGTGTTTAAAACATGTTTATTGAACAAAGAAAGCATTATATGATTAACAATTCTACTTGCTAATTAGATTTTTGAAGTTGATGTTGATGAACAAATGCATTTCCAAATTGTCTTGTTTAAAATTGTGCCGGCGATCGGAGGGAATGTGCTTGTACACCGAAAAAGATCGTTCCACATCTACAGAGGTGATGGGAGCAAATTTGTTTTCATTCATTAAATGTGAATAATGCTAAGCCTATTCACAGGCTTAGCATTATTGCTTGCCTGTGAAAACTTGGCCAGATAGCTGCATAGTAAAGCCATCTTGGAGTATCTGAATTTGATTACAAATTTATTAAATTATAACTTGAATAAATATGTACATACTGGATAACAAAACAGTTTTATATAGTTTTAATATTAATTGGTAGAATAACAACATAGGATTAAATATTTATATATACAGACAAATCTTGCAATTACTGCAGTAATTGCCACACTATAAAGTGAATTATAGTTTTCACTATAAAGTGAATCATTGCAGTAATTGCCACACTATAAAGTGAATCATAGCTTTTTTTTCATTTGTTAGTGTATATAAAACACTAAAAACATTTTCATTCATTAAATGTGAATAATGCTAAGCCTAAAAAACTTGGCCAGATAGCTGCATAGTAAAGCCATCTTGGAGTATCTGAATTTGATTACAAATCTCACACTTCCAGTTTTTCAGGATTGAAAAGAACTATATTAGAAAAACATTGTAAAGTGAGGTATGCCTGTACATATTACTTAAAAAATAAAATTATTTTCATTAACACACAAAAAACCCAATTTTATGTAATCACTTTATGCAAAATTAACCAAATTTTGAAATTTTTCATTTTCATTGACAGGATCACAATAAATATATTAAAGTTTCTTTAAATTTCAATAACATATGATATAAATAAAATTCTTCAAAATAAACAAGCTAATTAAAAAATTTAGCAGTTTTAAAACATAAATAAATATTGATAACAAAATAATAAAACTATCAGAAGTTATTAATTTAATCTAACTGAAGTTTCTGTATACTGGATAGAACTTAACTACCTTTTCTTCAATTCTGCTTTTGTATGTATGTTTTTTCATCTTTTATGATCAATTTGTAAATCTTGCATCCTCTCATATTAATTCATATTCTTTCATACAAACAATTGCATATGTTGCTGAAGATGACCAAAATCTAGGTCAAAAACATTCCAAGAATTATTAAAAACTCTTCTATTTGTATCATTGTAGTATTCTATTATTTTTAATTTTCAAGCATAACTCTGTCTTTAAAAGTCTGTATTAATTAAACTCAGTGCAATGAAAGTTGGATTACCCAACATCCTTGGATTACAAAATATTGTATAACATTTTAATATTTAGAAATTTTCATAATATCTCGTACATATATTAATATATCTAGCAATTTTATAAACAGATTTAACCCAATATAAAAAATCAGAAATTATTGTATATATTATTTCAGAATTAATAAATAATTGACAACTGCATTTTTTTTATGAAGACTTGTGCGTGAAATATTTTTCAAATCAAAATTGGAAAATTATTCGAACTTTTACTTTCTGAGACTTTAGAATGAAAAATTAAGAGAGAAAATATATGTGAGGGGAACACAAGTAATGAAATATTTTTCAAAATCAAAATTGGAAAATTATTCAAACTTTTACTTTTCTGAGACTTTAGAATGAAAAATTAAGAGAGAAAATATATGTGAGGGGAACACAAGTAAATAAGAAAATAGCTACTGTAAAATATCTATATGGAATCCTTGAATTAAGAATATTCTAGTTATAATTGCACTTATGAATATGAAATTTCATTTTCAAAAACTTAAGAATTTTAAACATTATCTAGAAACAATATAATATAAAATTACACAGTTAGTTAACATATTACAGCAATATTTAAAGTTATGAATAAAATTTATGTACGCAGGTGATTCAATAACTAAGTTACAAATCGTGATTGGTGAGGTCTGGGCTGTAAGGTGGATGTTGGAGGACCTGATGTCTTCCACGCGCTGCAATGTTTCTGGCGTGGCAATCTCCACCGGCCGACCGGCTCTATGTTTGTCTTGTGGCGTAAAATTCTTTTGGTTGTTGTTGGAACCATGCGCACACTGCTGTTTCAACCGCTTCATCGTCAGGAAAGCGTTCTCCCGAAAGATGATGTTTCAAAGGGCCAAACAAGTGGAAATCGCCGGAGTGAGGTTCGGGCTGTAAGTGGATGTTGGAGGACCTGATGTCTTCCACGCGCTGCAACGTTTCTGGCGTGGCAATCTCCACCGGCCGACCGGCTCTATGTTTGTCTTCGATACTTGTCTGCCCTTCCGAGAACTTCTGCACCCAATTATAGATTGCCTGACATGACAGGCAATGTTCACCATACACGAACAGCATTTCCTTGTGGATATCCTTTGCTTCCATATGTTTTGCCCACAAAAAACGTGCCACCTTCTTATACCTCCAAGGGTCGTTAGACCACTTTGGGATTTTATTATGGGGGTCGCCCCTGGTTTCGTATAGACAGTTGTGCGCAAGGTTGTCTGTCTTATCTCAATATCTACGTCCAGGAAATGTATAGTCTCTTTACTTCTCTGGTCCAGGGTTAGTTTCAAGCCATAAGCAGCATCAGAGAACACTTGGATTAGATCCTCCAAATAGTCTGTTCCTCCAAACTATCAAGATATCATCGACGTAGTGGAGGTATTGGTGGGCTGCCAACAGTAGTGGTTGTAGTTTTGTTTCCTCTAGGGAGCGTATTACAATCTCTGCTAAGTCTCTATGTTTTAAATTTAAATTTGTTTTGTTCTAAGAACAGAAACGGAACTCCTCAGTTGTTCCTTAACGTGCATTGTTAAAGTTTAAAAAAACGATCTGTGAGTTGATAATGGCCTTTGAAAAGTGGCCGAAAACGTTCCTCTAAGTTAAATTTTGATGGAATAAAGACTTTTTTGGACTGCTCAGAAGTGCTGTTAAATTCGTTTATTATTACTTATTGAATTACCCTCGTATAAATTAAGGTTCATAATTCAAGGAGCACAGATATAAGAAAATCCAAATCCTGAAAAATAATATATTGGTATAATTTGGATTGATTTATTTAATTGATAATTAAGGATGAAAATAATACACTATGTCAATTAAGTGGATGTTTTAAACTGATAGTAATATAGCAATCTTAATTTAGAACTTTAATTCGAATATGTATGTTTTTAAAGTTTAAGTTGTAGCTGAAGAGGATTTTTATAATAAATCGAAAGTGGTACTATTTAATTGCAGTTTAATTCATTTATTCACATTTTGATTGTAGTTCCTGCCTATGTGCTGTTAATTTGGTGTATTTTAAATTATATTGAATATCTTAATCTCTCAGAATTTGGTTTATATTTTATATGTATTGATATATTTATAGTAAACAACAAAATTATGACAGCATATATTATATATTGTAAGTTTAACAATGAATTTTTCTTGAATTTTGCTTTAAAATCAAAACATTACAAAATTTTACATAATATATAATTTTTACAATATATAAATACAATTTATGTCTTACATAATGCATTAGTGGAAAAAGTTATTGCATCACCATTCCATAAGTAGTATATTCAACTATCTAATCATCATTTGTATAAATACTGTAGTATTGGCAATATTTAACAATAGCAAGCAATGCAAACAACAAATATATTTAATGCATCATTTTTTTTAATCATTTTTAATATATCACAGCTGAATATTACATTGGTGAATTACAGTTACAAGTCAAATGGCCCGTTGTCCCAAATAATATTGTAATAATTTAAAAAGTGGACCAAATAAGCTAATCAGATAGTTTTTCAGTCAGAAACACAAAAAAATACATCCAAGTATTTGCCTACTTTTTACCTAGTTTATAGTTATAATGAAATAATTCATGTATGTTTCTAAATTCTGACAAATTCATAGGGTGATGCAATAATTTTTTACTACTGTAATATATTAATAATAAATTATATTTATTATTTATATTTATATAACGTAAATACTATGTTTATGAATTAAATATTAAGAAATTCAAATGAAGTAAAATTTCTTACTTCATATCACTTATAAATGATTCCAAATTAAAACTATCATCATCATCATCTACAAATAAATAAATAAATCAGAATGAAAATAAATTTTTCAAAATAAAGATTTAATAAATATTTTAAAATCATTTAACATAAAACAAGATTTAAAGTATAAAAAAATAAATAAATTATAATAGATTATTCCTGTATTAAAAAATTTTATGTTATTTTGTGACATTCATTTCTATTACATGCTACATAATCAAAATAATCATCAATATACAGTCCTTGTTTTATAGACTTTCCATTTATACAAATAATCCTCAACTTAGGATTATTTTTAGAAAGCAAACCTGAGCTTGGAACTCTCCAGAAAAACTGGTGTGGATCTCAGAATTGCATTCAAACCCTCCAAGATGGTAAGTGACTGCTTGTATATGTTTATTCTTTAATATAGCTATTTTTAGTGTTTCATCATCGTGACACATTAGTATTGTATAACATATGCTCCAACATTATGTATATTTGACTTACATAGGATTTTTCAGAATGCTCTATCTATATCCACCTCAGAGATCACTTATATTATTTTAGAGATACACACTTGAATATATCCTAACTCTCAGGAGTCATCAGAATTTTCAATGATATGCAATTTTGAAAATATTGAGTTGGCTGAAAAGTTTGTGCATTTTTTACAAGTAAACAAAACAAAATTTTCAAATCTAACAATATCTTAATAAAATAATAAAATAATTTCCATTTGAACTTCTGATCTTTTCTCATTGAGTCAGCAGTTTTATGATACCTTCTTTGAAAAATTTTGGCAGTTTTTTATTTAATAAAATAATTTCCATTTGAACTTCTAATCTTTTCTCATTGAGTCAGCAGTTTTATGATACCTTCTTTGAAAAATTTTGGCAGTTTTGACTGAAAATATTTTTAAGTGACTTTATCAATATTTACAAATTTTTTCCTTCTAGAAAATTTTGTAGACACTACAGAGCAATATTTTGGAGACTATAAAAAATGAATTAGAACTTCTCACTCAAATTTCTTTAACTTCTGCTCAGTCATCATGGCAATTTGCAGCCATATGGCATTATCGTGGTGGAAATTTAACCTTTTTTTTTTGTTTGCTAGCAACGGTTTTTCTTGTAATTTTCTCTTTTAAATTGACAAGTTGATCACAATATTTATTTTGCATTAATAATTTCATTGTTTTTTTAGCAGGTCATAATAAATTATTCTATTAACCTTTTTTTTTGTTTGCTAGCAACGGTTTTTCTTGCAATTTTCTCTTTTAAATTGACAAGTTGATCATAATATTTATTTTGCATTAATAATTTCATTGTTTTTTTAGCAGGTCATAATAAATTATTCTTTTAAAATCCCACCAAATACTGAGCATGACCTTTTTTTGATGAAGATTTGACTTTGACATTGGAAATAATGGTAAATTTACTTTAGATCACGGTTTTTTTCTCTTTCTAGATTTTCATAAAGGTGTGAGGTCTAGAGGGGCTATGAAAACTTCCAAACAATTGAAATATTAATGTCTTAACAATATCTTAAAATTTTGTTGAAAAAAATTGTTTAAAAATAATTTTTGGTTAATTTTTATAAATCTTTAATAGAAACTTGTTACATTTAGAGATGGAAGATGAGAATTTAAAATAATACAGATATCCCAGACAAGGAATATCATATTATATAACTTAATCTTTGTTGAGGCATGAGAATATTACCATTAAAGTTCTGTCTTCAGAACAAATAAATACTATTAGTTCCTTGTTTAAATGGTATGGCTGGCAGAGAGAAGTTGTAGTTGAAGTTAGAGATATCAGAAAAAGATTAAAATAATTTTCATTAAAGTTCTGTCTTCAGAACAAATAAATACAATTAGTTCCTTGTTTAAATAAATACTAATTAGTTCCAATTGTGGCTGGCAGAGAGAAGTTGTAGTTGAAGTTAGAGATATCAGAAAAAGATTAAAATAAATTGTGTAAGAGTCATGGCCAAAAATTAATTTGCTCTGTCAGGTGGTGGCCCAATGGAGATGATCAAGATGCAACTATATTTGCATATGAAATTATTGTATGATTGATGCGTGATGAACATTAAGAAAAAACTAATTCTCTCTCTCAGGTATATGCTCCTCTCCCAGGGAATGTATTAATAGAATGTATTAATATTTATTAATACATTCTATTAATATATATGAATTATTATTAAATGTAACTTTAAATTATTCATTTGTGTTAAAATAAATTACTTTCATCTGCTATTGTAAAATAAGTTTCACAATCAATTCTTTATATCTTGTATCGTTGTGCCACTGATTCCCATATCCTATTCAAAATCTCAGTTTTTAAATAAATAAATAACTTTTTAATCTATATCCATTGTGCAATCATTACATAAGATCCATTTTTCATCTCCAATTACTATTCTTTTCAAAAATGACTCAAACTTAAGACAATCAAGCAGAAAAATGCATACTGTAATTTGATCAATTAAATTTTTTCAGATAGTTTATCTGGAATCCAAACATCATATTCATTGACCATCCCATTGATTTGAGATGGTATTGATGGTTGTTTTTGATAAATTAAGTACAGTAGAGTCTCCCTAATATGACACACACAGTTTCGAGGCTTGTCAGATTATTGATGTTCAATGAAAAAAATGGAATTACACAAACAAATATGCTCCATCTATTAAGACTTTCCTGTCACTGCTATTGCTATTCAAATCTTTCACAAACTCCTTAATTTTATCCTGATTTTTTTAATTTCATAAATGGCAGCTTGTCCAATACCATAAACCAAAATCAAATCACTAAATTTTTCTCCCAAATCAAGTTTCTTAATTATTTCTGCCTTTTCGACTACAGTCAATGTCTTATGTTTTCGTTTTTCACTTTTTCCGATTTGTGACATTATGTAGAGATAAAATAACAAACACCGATACAGTAAAAACACTATTTTACAGTAATCAGTGTACTGAACTTAAAAATTAGTCTGATTATAAGTCTGAACAATGAATAAATAGTGACTAATAATTTGTTTTATGTCAGTTTCTCCTTCTTGCCCATCAACAAATTGTGACATGAAAATTTCATGTGGATGGCATGACGGTTCGCAGAGTGTCAGACTACCGGAAGTGTTGAATGGCGAAGTGTCGGACTACAAAGACGAATGGCATGACTGTTCGCAGAGTGTCAGACTACCGGAAGTGTTGAATGGCGAAGTGTCGGACTACAAAGACTCAACTATATTCTCAGTAAGTTCATTTGTTGTTAATCAAAGATTATTTGTAATGCATGCACACAGATGTCAAGATTATTGATGACAGATGACAGTCCCCTAAGCATAACTCATCTTACAGATTTAAATTTCCTTCTCAAAATTTTTAAACCACTTCTGACAAGCATGTTCCACCTATAATGCATTATATCCATAAACATTGCATATATTTTTTTATTGCATCAACTGTAGAAAGTCCTTTTTTAAATTCATATAACATTATATGATGCAATTGAATCCTATTGACACTAAAGATGAAAATAAAACTAACTAATGTGACTCATATTTATTCTGACAAAATCATAAACTTTAATGATATTTACAGTGTCATTTTTCAAAAACACAACTAAACTCAAATAATATCTTGTTCATTTTAAATATTATAACAACACCTATTGACAATTGCAAAGAAAATGTACAAACTTTCTGGACAACTCAATATTTTCCTCAATTAGGCAAATTGTGAAATTAGGTATAGTCACTGAGCATCAGAAAATTATTTCATGAAGGGAAGTACTGAAAAGATTGTGCAATATTACTCACATTTTAAATACTATAACAACACCTATTGACAATTGCAAAGAAAATGTAGAAACTTTCTGGACAACTCAATATTAAAAATTATCCTCAATTAGGCAAATTGTGAAATTAGGTATAGTCAGTCCCCTGCTTATGCAGTTAATTGATTTCAGATATTTCCACAAAAGTTGAAAATTTGCATAAGTCAAATAACACACAAATATGGAATATTTTTTTGATGATGAATGCCCTGCTTATGCAGTTAATTGATTTCAGATATTTCCACAAAAGCTGAAAATTTGCATAAGTCAAATAACACACAAATATGGAATATTTTTTTGATGATGAATGGCAACTTAAACATTTCTATTTATAAACAATATAGTTTACTTTCCAAAATAATTGCTCTTCTTTTTGAGGTGTTTTTATTAAGATTATTCATCATTTTACATTTCTCCATCATCTTTACAGTTTGAAGAAGAAAAATTAATTTATTATTAAGATAGTAGATTAAGTTACTAGTTTTTTAAATGCATAAGTTGAAACTGCATAAATAAAAGACTCACTATAATATAAAACAAAATAATCATAACATTTATATATACACTGTTTCTACAAAAAATTGCAAAATTGAACAATATAAGCATGAAACCTCTAGGACTCAGTATAATCAGATTCAAAGAAAGCACTAAGCAAAACAAATAACAATTTGATATTCTTTTGCAGCATTTCAAAGCTATATCTTTAATCACTGCTTCAATATGCACACATATGAGTATTCTTACACATTTTTGGTACTTCCTTATTTTTGTTAATAAATATTTTATATTTTTTAGCATGGAAGACCGATAATAATCAGAAAGATTTATTTATACAGGTTCACAGACAAAATTTCAATAGGAAATAACTATATTGATTTTAGCTGATAGCACATGACTTCCTTGAAGTTCCTGACTGAACATCTTTGACAACCATCATTTCAGACTCCCAGGTCAAACTTCATTTGATGGATAAGTTAAGTTTGGTCATCTCAGTGCCAAGCATCACACACTAGCTTGATTCTCAATGCTGGATAATTAGTTTGATCTCAGAGTCATGGAGCTTGTTACAGATCTAATCAAACCACAACTATCATCATATCATCACAGTTATAAATTCGCCTTTAAAAAAAAAAAAAGAGTTTCAAAATACTTCAGTAAATGGAAAAGGATGAGTAATATTGCACAATCTTTTCAGTACTTGCCTTCATGAAATAATTTTCTGATGCTCAGTAAACACTGTTTATCAATTTAAATATCTTTTAAGGGACCAAATTAAAACTTGACTTTAAGTCATCTGTTAACTTATGAGAAAATTTGACCTTTCAGATTGAGTTGACTCAAGAGAGAAAGTACATGGAATATTTTAAAATTCAAATTAATTGGAATTTAAAAGAATAGAAAAGTGCATAACAACATAAATTCCTAAAATTTGTTGTTAATTTAAATAATTTTTATTGGTTATGTAGAAATTAGCATTTAATCAAAACAAAATCTTCCTATTCATATATAAGAAAATAAAGCATTTTATGAACATAGTTGCAATTAATTTTGCATGGAGAAAACTTTTTGTCAATAATTATTACTTATATTAATAAAAGTTAAAATTTAATAATTAAATGATTCACAAATTTTATAACCATCAATTTGCTGAGCAATCAACCTGGAACTCTATACCATATATTAAATCATGGATAAGAAATTGTTAAAAAAAAATAAGAAATAGTTTTTGTTATAATAAACAAGTGAAAAATGTTAGCATAAAATTTTTGCAGTAAACAGAAAAAACTTATCAGCAATTACAGAATATTTTTAACAAAATATTTTTACATTAGCAACTAAAGTTTATAAAAATAATTTCAATAAATTTCATAAAGTATAATATTTACATTCAAAAATAATTTCATCTACAGAAGTCGGTCCATAAGGAAATATTACATAGAAATGACTAGGATTGAAGACAGCACTAATCTGAACTAATACATATTTTCCCGTATCAGGTATGTCCAAGTCAATATCACATGAAAATACGTTTTCTTTATCTAACGTTGTTTCATCTGTATAAAATATTTGAAGCAAATTAATTTTATCATCAGTAAGAAATTTTAAATATAATCAATTTATAAAATTAATAATTTGTCATATCTTTAATCATTATAATAAATAAATAAAAAAATCGTAAATTAAGTTCATTAAGTCAGACTAAGATTTGAAATTTTTAATAAAGCAATTCAAAATTTTTGATAAAACTATTCCAACAAAATTAAAATTTTATTTTTCATTCATTAATTTTATAGAAGCCAGAACTATTATTAGTACAGTAAGTCCTTGTTTAACATTGTTTTACTATTATGTCATTAGCAAAAAGTAAATAAATTAATTAAAAAATTCAAGTTTTTAATGCAGCAGAATGGAATAGAGTCCTATTTTCTTACATTTCCTGCATAAGAGAGAGAAAATGTGTTGAAACCTATAATAGTAGTTGTAGAAAAGCAAGTCTCATTTTATATGAGTGCTAACTTCAAGTATACACTGAATTAAAGTATATTGCACTGAACATTGCACTGAAAATGCATTAAAACTGAACATATTGCAATAGGACAATCAATCAGATTTGCTACATGGAAACATTTCAAGTTTCCAACCAGAAAGCCTAGGATCTTATCTCTCATAAAATTTATATGAGTTTGTTTGAGCCAATTTCTCCCTCTCTCATTCCTCTACAATTCAGCTGACTTTCACAAGGATAGTCAACATGTGGTAAGACTGAAATCACATATTATTAATGAATAATTAAGAACTGATATTAAGAAAAACTAACAACAGATATAACATCTTTAAATTCTAAATGTCTTTTATTAAAAAATAAGTTTCTTTCCTATAAATCATAGCATATAACTGCTATGTAACATTTACCAATTAAAATTTACAATTAAATCATGCTTTTCATTAATTTCCCTCTATTATTTAGCAATATAGTAATGATTAGATGACAAAAGTTGCCAAGTATTATTAATTCTAATACTAGAAAGAAAACATTCTAGGAATGTAACCCAGGCTTATAACACTAAGCCTAAAAGTTTTTTAGTTAATGTGATGATTTTCAAGAACCTAACCAAACATTAAACAAGAACCCACTATATACAAAATTTTACTTAAAATAAATAAATGAAATATAAAATAGAAAAAATAATTATATTTTATTTACCTTTACTAATGATATGTTTAAATGGGCAACGTTCACCTCTAAAACATTTTCCATTACGAGAAAAAAATTTGCAAACATATTTTTCATCCTTTGCTTCTAATAAATTTAAAATTTATAAAAGAAATAAGTTAAAGTTTTTTAAATCATTATTTAATCAAAACTAAAAATCATATGGAATAAAATGCATATCAAGTAAAAACTGATATTTTATATATTGACTGGTCAATATAATTAGTATGCATATGAGTACATGCACAATAGTCTAATATACCATCTCGTTCATTTTGTATCAGGTTTTTTAAATTTTATATTTATTATGAATATGTACTTTGCAATAATAGGTAATAAAAGATATAAAATATTTCCATCTTATGATTTGGTTGTTGAAATCCTGCTGTAAGTCAAGAAAATATCTGTATTTTATTACCTTATTACTTTGAATTTAAGCTGCAATAGGATTTTAAAATTGGAAAAAATAAAAATGATTTTATAATAGGTATTGAAAAATAAGAAACATTTTTATTTACCTAAATAGTTACTAATATACATAATAAGCTATTTAATTTATTGAGAATCTTCAGATATACTATCACTTTTTTTTTTTTTTTTTTTTTGCAACCTATCTGAGTCGATTAGTATAGAAAAACTTTCGAGTATAAAATTTTAATCAGTTTACATCAGTTGGAAAATTATAAATTAAAATAAATAAATAAATAATAATAACAAGACGATAAAAAGTTTTTAATTAAATTAATTCTAGATGTCAGAGATGAACATATTTTCTAATTTGCACTTATGAATATATAATCGATTTTTCCCAACACAAATCGTGGAAAAATAAAAAAAAAATAATTAAATAAATAAATAAATATGAAAGAGTGAGGTTGAAGATTTCAAATGCTAATTAGAAAATTTCCACGAGTTACTAATGAAAACAATGTAGACTGAGCAGATGTTTATTTCGCAATTATTAATACTGAAGTAGCACAGAACGGCAGCATCTGCAAAAAGGATGAATAATGAATAAAGTTTAAACAAGATTTTAAAAAACAATATTAAAAGCTTAACCCATCAAACATTATTAAAATTTTAATAACTATCTTAATTTTAATAAATCAACTTTGTGACCTATGCCATATTTCTCTATCGACCTCACATGAATACTTTTTAACATGTGTGCTTCAAGGTTTATTCGTATTTCTCAACAACTGTTTTTTTTAATTCTTATCCATAAATTTAAGTATAGAAATTTTTTTTGCATGTGCATAGGCATTTCACTTTTTTGTTTTTCTGCTACAGATCATCAAAAAATACTGCATTCTTAAGAATTGACAATGAAAATATGAAAGGATTTCTTGATATCATTTGATATAGTATTACTTTCATCCTCAAAATGTTATTTTATCATTCTATTGATTTATATACACCAGTTGAAAACTGTAATGACATTTAAATTTTATGTAAAAGTAATATGAATACTGAAATCAGTCATTAGACTTATATTTATTTTGAAAAGTCTACCAATATAATATATAAAATGCTACTTAAATTAAAAACTTAATGCTTTGATGAATTATTATACAAGAATAAAAACCTTTTTTATTCTTGCATAACATTTATAACATGGGAAAAGATGTTTTTTTATTTGTTTACATTAACTGGTTATTAGTTATTTGCTTTTAAATATTAATTTAAAAATTTATAAAATATTAAATTAAAAATTATTGAAATTAAGGAATAACATATTAATAAATATAAATTAATAATAATAATGATATATTGAAATTAAAGAAAAGCATATCAATGAATATAAATTATTAATAATAATGGCAATATTTCAATAAATTCATGTAAATTTTGAAATAATTGCATGACATATCTTAATATTTATTAACCAAATTTGCATATTAATTGGGTTTTTATTTTTTTAAATATAGTTTGAATTTCTTCATATATATCTTGTTTTATTCAGAAGACAAGCAGCTATTTAAAGATAGCAACTATTTTTTTGTTGGATGGCTAAATCTTTATATAAAAAAAGTGTTTTTTTTTTAGCAATCTCATACACAGAACAAAAACTTTCTGAAAAAAATAGAATTAAAAAAAATATTTATACTGTTCGAAAGAGAATAAAAAATGTAATAAACTGTAAAAATTTCAAAAGATTTCAATAAAAATTAAACAAGATATGATAATTTTAACTTTTTGCATATTAATTAAGTTTAATTACATAATTCAATGGCATCTGATGGCAGTCATTTTTTTAAGTGCCCAGTACATACAAATTAAATTAAGAAAGATAATGATAATATAGAAACAGAGCTGGATTTGCATTTTTCAGGGCCCTAGGACAAGCGAGGCTTTAGGGCCTCTAAAAATAATAAACATCTCTAAAATAACTTATAATGAACAAAAATTCAAATCAGCTATGTCTAATTTTAAAGGCTCCTTATATTTTTATCAATTTTTTTTTTTGAAAAATATAGGCCAATTGTCTTTATTTAATGCTTGTTTTATTCAAAAGAGCAGCTGCTATCCAAAGATAGCAATTATTTCATTGGATGGCTAAATCTTTATATAAAAAAATTTTTTTTTTTTTGTGATCTCATATACAGAATGAAAGTATCTGAAAAAATAAAATTCAAAAAATACTTATACTGTTAGAGAAAGAATAAAAAATGTAATAAATTGTAAAAATCTCAAAAGATTTTGATGAAAATTAAACAAGATATGATAATTTTTTAATGTTTTTGATATTAATTAGGCTTAATTATATAATTAACCAGCTTATTCACACATCATTTTTTAACTCTTGATAACAAAAGGTTAAAGAACCCTAGAAATGCACCACCCAATGATATATCATGCTCCTCTAGCAGGATCATCCCATAAGAAATCCAGTCTTACATACAAAAGACAATATCTTTTCAATGGGAACTGATGATCTTCCAGTGCAGAAAAATACAACCCTAGAAGATCATACTTTAGCCCTGAAAAGGCCACACATTCACACAAAATATGAGGAAGAGTTCCATCTCCTTGACATTATCTACAATTAAAACTATCAGCAATCTCACTTAAATGAAGATATCTCCTAAAATGGCAATGCCCTGTAAATAAATCAGGCCTGTTTTATAACAAATATATTTCCAAATATGTTACATTACAGTCTATTTTTCAAAGAATTGAGCATAAACATTTTATATTTTATAAAAAAATCCAAGTAAAAAGTTTTAATAAAGAGATTTTTAGTGTCAGAAATCATACAAATTTTGACATAGTCAAAATTATGATTCTTTTCCTTTCCCTGTAGTCAGTTATTGTTGCAAATCCAATACACTTTTCCCTTAATAGCATAACATTGTTTGTAAACGCTTAAGCTGAAATATTTTTCTATAAATTTTTTTTCCTATTATATATTTATAGTAAAATATTATTGACAGGTGCTGGCATGGCATTGACTACACTCATTTGATGTATGTTTTGAATCTGCATTTTGAACAATGTTATCAAATGTAGCTGATTTCACATTCAAATTTCAAAAATTTCCATCTTGAAAATAAGATGAATTTTGAAATCTGGGACATTTTCCAGGTCAGTTTACTGATATGAAACAATTACCAAAAACCAGGAGGATACAAGAGTGATGATTCTATCCTGTAAAATCTGGAATGAATGGTCATCCTGTGGATGTTCCTGACATAAAATGGCAGCATCCATGTTTAATATGTTAATGTCACCATGTTGTATGTAATATCATCAACAACATTATCTATTGGCAAATAAGTGTTTTCAGACAGTGATGGCATTGCTAGACAAGCTGATTGTAGCACAAGATAATAATAGATTATTTTAATAAGATTTAGACCAGAAATTTCAAACTCATTGTCTTCAAAGAGCCACTTCAGATATCTTTAGTTGGTTGGGGCTGCATTTAAAATCAATGTCTTACAGAAAAAATAAAGATCTTTATATGAGATAATTAAATGGAAGAGTTGATTATGTTAACTATTTACAATTTAATTTCCTTAAAATAAAATATATCAATTCATGTTCAAAATTATAAATGATAGTATTTATAAATTCAAGTAGAAATTTTTTAGTGACTTCCGAAGCAATTTAGAAACACATTATGTGTTCCAAATTGCCTTGGAAGTCAGTAAAGCAATTTTCAAATATTTCAGAAAAAAATGATTATAATTGTTGTTCTGAATATCTTTTAGTATATAGTACTCTGGTGTATAATACTCTGGTGATTATAAATAATATTATGCAGGTATAAGAGGCTGAATGTTTGGGATTATTAATTTAGTTTAGGCAGTATAGGATTTAATTAGTGAAGATATTCTCTCCATTATTAATGACAGTTTAAATTCTCAACATAGATATATTGGCACACAATATTTTGCCATATAATTAAATAATAAAAATTGCAGTATTTGTATATTAACAGTAATAATGAAGAAAATGTAAAAAAGTTTAATAATTAAGTAAAGAAACAATTACTTTAAAAGTCCATAATCATAAATTTTAATATTAACAGTAATAATGAAGAAAATGGGTAGATTTTGTTTACTGACTGTCATTGTAATAGTTTGTAAAAATAGTAGTAATACTTAAGAGGCATCAGTTGTAAAAATTTAGCTATTTTAAGAATTTACTAACCCTTAAAACACAATACTATTAATCATATTGCAATATTTGTTCTATTTATAGCCATTTACTAGATGATCAAATCACCAATGGCATATTACATAATCCAAGAGATTATTATTATTATTATTATTATTATTATAACAGGATTATGCAATATGATGCAAATGGCAATATGTTGTCATTTTAGCTGTGTGTCCTAATACATGTAAGATGAACTTTTTTGTTTATTTTAGAGAAGAGAGAGGTGATATGTGATCACTCAAATAGTAACAAAAATCTAGGTTCATACTTCACTGCAAATAAAAAACAGAAAAAATATTCAATCATCTAAAAAAACATTATCAATCAAAAAATAAACAAGAAATTATGAACTTTGCAATAAAATATTGGAATTTCATATGTTGGGAATTTCATAATTTCTTATTTTGTATATTTTCTGATATATATTTATTTATTTTCCAACATATATATTTCAAATATTGGCAACTTGGCAATATAAAAAAATTAAGACATTGCAAAAAAATATAACTTTTGTTTCTAAAAAAAGAAATTAAAAAAAATAATAATAATAATTTCATTCAGTATTAAGTGAAGAAACAAATTGCCAGCAAAAAATTCTTTCATTAAGTTATTCTGTAAAAATAGAGACTTTATGAATTATTTACAAAAATTATATATATGCATGTTTATGTTAATGTAATGTAAATCCAATTACAAAAAGTTTAATAATTAAGTAAAGAAACAATTACTTTAAAAGTCCATAATCATAAATTTTTGGCATTTCTGACTTCTGATAGTTGGATTTGAAATTTTTGAAATTGAACTCCATCATAAATCAAGGACTATTTATATTATTTATGATTTTATAGAGATAATTTATAATTTTAACATTTTCATATTCTCACATGGGTTACATAAAAAATTGTCTGAATATGTAATACAATTAAAATTTAGTAAAGAATTTTTTTCTTAAAATTATTTAATACTTACTATTTGATCAGATGCAGGTCTAAACATATTAGACATAATATTCACCAAGTCTTGACGTTTTAAAAACTTTAATTCAACAAGCATTCCCTCTACACATACTCTTCCACTGCACCAAAGTGTATAAACATTTTCAGATTCCTTAACTAAGCCTGGATTTTCAATTTCTTTTTTCCCATCATCTCCTAGATATTAACCAAAAATAATTATTATTTAATTAAAATATTAATTTTGTTTCAAAAAGCAAGATATTTTAACCTTTACCGTTCTATTTTTTTAAAAAAAACTTTCTTTTATTCTCCAAAACAATATGAAATATGATACTTAATATTTGATATTTTGCCATAACTTTTTTGCATTTTAATTTTTTGGCACAAAAAAATTGGATTTTGTTGTCCATATACTATGTCCTGTATTGACCAAAAGAAAAAAAGAAAAAAAAATACAAAAGCAATTAGGCCTAATTGTAAATTATAAATTATATAAAAATTATATAAAATAAAATTAAATTATATATTGTAAACAATATATAATTTTTCAAATTATTCATGATTTCGGCATCGGATAAAAAAAATGTTAATTAAATTGCAATAGTAAAATTCATTAACTTACTATATTCAATATATGTATAAAAACCCAATGATAAAAGAACTGCTGCTAATTGAAAATTCATTCCCTACAAAATAAATAAACTGAATCATTATTTATGTTATTACTTATGTAAAATAAATATTAATATTTTGAATTTTATTTTATTAGCATATTATATTATTAAAAATAAGAAATATAAATCTCTAAAATGTGTTTTTAAATTAAAGTACACATAACAGACACAAATTCATTATAGTATAAATTAAAAGAATTAAAATTTTTTAAATATACAAATATTCATCTGTCTGATTTTAAATATAAAAAAATTTAAAGAAGTTATTAGAAATAAGAACAATAAATCAATATCTCAATAACAAACCAATTTTATGAGACTTTAATAAAAATAATTACATTTTGATTTAAAACAATATATACATACAATTTTATAAGAAAAAATACTTCAAAACAAAAATCATGTTGGTAACTTGAAACTAATTTATGAGTAAAATAAACTAGTAACTATTAACAATATTATTTCATCAAAATCCCACTTTATATATAATTATATATAAGAAATGAATATGAAGTTTTCAAAATGAATATTACATTTTGAAAACTTTATTTAATTTTCTTATTACAATATTTTTATCATTTCAATTATATTTCCTTATTTCATATTTTACTGAAACTACAAAAAATATATTTGAATATTTTGGAATCAAACTAATATTTTGATAATGAGCAAAACTGATATACATGAAAAATTTCTTATTTTTGTGTATAATAGCAGATAGCTTATCTGGAAAATAGAAAATTTGATACTACTTCAGAATTAGAATAGCAAATATTGTACAATACTGAAGACAGAATTTATTGAATCATTTTATAATACAATCCTAACTTTCAAATATATCATGAAATTTTTAATTGTTTAATTAAGTCAATCAGATTAAGAAAGATTTAGTTTTGAATTATTCTGAAATAATGTAAGCAAACTTCCATTTCAAGCATTTTAAGCAAGTTCCAGTTTCAAAATTTACATTCCCATTAGGTAGATAAATATCTGTAATAAGTACATGAATAGTTATGTTATTTTAAAATAGATTAAACTAACATTATTCCCATTTGATATACCTTTCTTAGTGTAAGTTTAATATTTTCCTTGAATATTTTGTATATCTACAAATTGAGAGCTGATTAATGGGATTACAGCTAATAAGATTAGCAGTTGAGCTGATCATTAGGAAGACAAAGTAATCAGCAAAATCTTTACAAAAATATAATTCTATGGGAAATAGTGACAATGTTCTTTTTTTTTTTTTGCAAATAATAAAATGATTAATATATCAATACTTGTAATAAATATAACTGATAAAGTTGTAAAAGTTCTAGTTTCAGGCATAATTAAATAATAGCTGCTTAAACTTAGTTTAACTATGTAAATCTGTAGATATTAAGCACTTATTAGCAGTGAAAAATAACTTTATTTCATAAGAGATGATAAAGTTGTAAAAGTTCTAGTTTCAGGCATAATTAAACAATAGCTGCTTAAACTTAGTTTAAATATGTAAATCTGTAGATATTAAGCACTTATTAGCAGTGAAAAATAACTTTATTTCATAAGTAACAAATGTTTTTGGCTATTCACTATCTTCAGGTTACAAAATTGGAACTTTATAAACATCAAACATTAGAACATAAATTGATTACTAGAGCAACAATTCAAAATAATACAATTTAAAACAGTTTTTAAATAAATTCTTTTTTCTAGCACTTAACTTAGGTAGGATATAAACATCTTTATTACAGTTATTGTACAGTCACAGAAATGATTATCGGTCTATCCGACCCTCATCAGCTGTATCTATACTATATACATACATTTTGTAGACCTTAATATTGGAATTCTATAACAGTTAAGAATAATTAAAAATTCTATTGGAATTCTTAACTATTCTTAACTGTTATAGAATTCCACTAGATTAATGTTAATAATAGAATTCCAATAGAATACATACATAATATATTCTATTGGAATTCTTAACTGTTATTAAGGTCTACATAATATATGTATATATACAGCTATACATAATATAGTATAGATACAGCTGATGAGGGTCGGATAGACCAATAACATTTCTGTGACTGTACAATAACTGTAATAAAGATGTTTATATCCTACCTAAGTGCTAGAAAAAAAATTTTCATTTAAGAATTTATTTTGAACATCAGTTTTTAAATATAATATAAAAATATATACAGTGGATTCTGCTTAATTGGGATACATCGAGACCAAACCATTTTGGTCCAATTAAGCGACTGTCCCAATTAAACAAAGTAATAATAAATTCTAAAATAAAATATGTAATTCATAGGTAAATAAATAAGTAGGTAAAAAAATAATAATTAGGTACCTATTTTAATGCTTTATTAAAATAGAATTATTAGTCTCTCTGACTTCTTTAACACTGGGCCGCTGATATCCACATCTCGCCCGCTTACTATAAAAATCCATTGATCTAATGCTTCTTCGACTTCTGGATCCTTCCCATCACGCTTTGTTTTTAATGTTCCTGGAATTTCTTTCTGTAATGCCCACTTCTCATGCAGATGATTTTCTTGTTGTAGGAGACACACTATGGTAGATTTTGGTTTATTTTCAGCGAGTCTTATGGTTTGTATTAAATGGCTGGCTTTTAATTTTATCCAGACAAGCAGTTTTACTCGAAATTGTAAAATCCTTTCTTGAAATCTTGGCAAAGATTTAAAAATTTTAAATAAAATAGACACTGTAAATGAATATCACTAGATAGAGTAACAGTAGACTTTTAAGTAGATGCACACTTGCCAGACTCACGACGATAGATAAGCGATTCTCATCTGCTAATGTTGCTGAATACAGTATTGTTATGCATTACTTATCAACGATGATATTTACTTACAATTTTACTAAAGAATGGATGTTTATATTAGTGTGGCAACAGTGTGTCGACAATGTGTATGTAATAGGACATGAAAAAATGACTTGCTCCATTGTCTTAGTCTGTATTGTCTTATAGAAAGATTTAACCTGAAAAATTACAGGTATAATAAGATGTTATTATAATTTTTATATAAGGAGTTTTTTAAGAAAGCACACAACAAGTATTAGTGTATATAGTGTTGCCATTAGCTTTTTACCGATCTCCTCTAACTTCTTAACATTGGGCTGATGATATTCACGCCTCGCCCACTAACTATAAAAATCTATATCTGAAAATATTACAAAGTACAAATATTATAATAAATTTTTATCTATTTATTGAAATAAATAGGTAAAATAGTATTAATTTGTCAATATTGTTATAATTAAAATAGATATTAATTTATTGAGCTCTCTATTTAAAAATAGCAAAATGATTGAATATTTTCATGTACATTATATTTCTTTTAATTTCAGATGTCTATATTTCATATACCTATATTGTAATATATTATTACAATATATTACAATAATTAAAAGAAATTTTATTCAATTGTCCATTTAAATAAAATTAAGCAATTTTTACTTTAAAAACAAATAGTTGAAATAGCATATATATCCAATAAAGATCTAATAATAAGAATTTTGATGTATGACATTATTTATGGCATTAATGCCATAAATTATTCTAGTTTTCTTTCCCATAGGTAATTTTTTTTTTACCAAATACAGATTTGTATAATTTGTTATTTTTCCCTTCCATATGATTAATATTTATTATATAATCACTATATTAGCAGGATTTTGATTAATTATAAAATAGAAAAAATAGCATATTCATAATAAAAATAAGTTAAAAAATAATAATAATTTAAACACTTCTTACCTATTATTTCTTCATTTATTCCATTATTAAAATTTAAAAGTTTGCCAACACCAAGAGCTAAACCTTCTTCAACAAGAATATGATTAATAGATTTTGTTTCAGATTTCCAAATATATATTTTCAAAGGAAATCTTTTCCTAAATTAAATGAAAATAAAGTTGGTATTTCAAAAATACAACAGAATTTAATTAAGATCCTCATACAGGTTGTTCCTAAAATGTCTGGCCAAATTTAAATCAGAGATGCTATCATCAAAATAAAATGTCCATTTAGGCATGGGTCCAGAAATGTTCCCTTATCAAGATAACATGGTATAAAAAAAAAAACACAAACACACACACACATAAATCCCCACAAAAAAAGAGCAAAATCAGATTATTTCAAACCATTCACAAACTATTTCAATAACTTGCATAGTATTGTGATTAATGTACAACTCATTTTGCTATATTTGATTTCAAACCATAATTTACTATAGCCATCATAGACTATCGTCTTTTATATTGTATGCTTTTATACCGAGTTATCTCAAAAAAATTAACATTTTCAGAACCATGTTAGGACTTTTTGCTTTGTTTTAATCAGTAGCATCTGCAATCCTCCAAGAACAAGTTAGCTTATGAAGGTGGGAACTACCTGTACTATAATTTCTGGTAATATATGCATAGAAATTATCACATCTCAAAAAAAATTTATAATAAAAACAAAACTTACTGATTTTCTTCAAAAGGTTCAATCTGTGCATTGAAAGCATATTTAAAACCAGTGAGTTCATGAAATCTTTCAATTGTTTCTTTTGGCCACTTATTTACATTGTTATTTTCAACTTCTACTGGCATTATATCAGCAAGAGAACAATGTACTGCAAATGCAGGTAACTTTGCAAATTCTGGTAGTAATGGCAACATATTTATGCATGGAACATTTTCCCTATTACCATAATCAATGTATTGAACAATAGCACTGCATGATAATTTACTTGCCTGAAAACATAAATGAATTAAATATAAAAAATGTTTCATATTCTGCAATTATTGATCATCTAATTGCATTAGAAAAACATTTAACTGTTTTGTTTTACTCTGTTTATTCTAGGAAAAAATTTTACAAACTTAAATTTATATATAGGAGTCCCTCTAGTTATAAATATTTTATTTACAAATATTCATACTTACAAACATGAAATTTCATTTTCAAATTTCACAAAATTCTTCAATAATTTTAAGTAATATAGTAAAATGCTCTAGCAACAAATATAATGTAAAATTGCACAATTAATTAACATATTATGGTAGTATTTCAAGATGGAGGTAATTACATCAAAATTCCTTGATTTAACTGAAATTAACTAGAGGAATAACATCAACATTATTCCTCTAGTTAATTTCAGTTAAATCAAGGAATTTCAGTTTCATTAATTTCAGTTAATTTCATTAATTTCAATTAATTTCAGTTAAACCAAATATTTCCAGCCAAATTAATCCCTAGTGTAATAATTCTGAATTAAACTTTTGAAATTAACTAGAGGAATAACATCAAGTTAAACCAAATATTTCCAGCCAAATTAATCCCTAGTGTAATAATTCTGAATTAAACTTTTTGATTTTAATGATTAATTTTCAAATCAAGGCTATGGTATCATTATCTGTAGAATTGATAATTAATTTTTTAAATCTGAATTAAGGTGGTATCATCTAGTAATTAATAATTAGACTATAATTTTTTTTAAATTAATTTTCCTGAAATAAAATTTTGCTACCAAACCGGAATTGAACTAGAATCTTTGGGATAATGCCCAAATGCTTTACCAGTTAGATTACTGTGGCATCCAGCAAAATTCCATTTTGGGAAGCTTATGTAATGATTACTATGGAAACTTATCAAACAAGGCTAATACTACCACTCCCATGTGGGCTATCTGCATAAAATTTTTATTTCAGGGAAATTTTTAAAAATGTATCGATAAAAATTTTCTTCTATTATGATATCAGAAATAGAACATTTGCCTTAATTTGCATGTTCAAGGTCACACTACTGGACCATCTGCAATGCCACCAATGACTTTATAATAGTTTGCATTAATAGATTTAGCATAAACTTTTTTATTGCAGATACAATAAAGTTTTGGTTTACTCTGTATATAAAATATATTGCATTTAACATTTGGATTATTTTGAACTGTTTGACTTTTAAACAACATTTGTTTTAAATTATTGTTAGGTAACTGAGCCAACTAGGAACTATGGTGGCAATATTGAATTATAAACAATCTATATTAAGAAATGTAAAGTCTTGGAAACATGGATTTTTCCTAAAGGAATGCGTGATCAATAGCATATATACAATGTCATTGCAAAAACTGATGTTATTGCAAAAGAATGTTTTTGAACTTTGAAATTATTGTAATTATAGAACAGACTGAAATTATATAAACTTGATAATTCTATATTGCTCACTGGTGAAGATGGTTATAATATAATTAAAAACCTTATATTTTATTAAATTTTCTTGATACATTTTTTAATTAACTGCTGTTTCTCTTTAATAATACTACTAAAACATCAGCACTTACTGCAGTTGAGATTTATCTTAAACTTTCTTACTACTTCAGTATCTATTGGCTAACGTTTTCGGTATTCAATACCATCTTCAGGTTCTAAAACTGATTTGAACCTCCAATGGTTCATGTTTCTTTTGTTGTGATTCTGAATCTCCAATGGTTCAGAATCACAACAAAAGAGACTGTAACTTAGCAACAATTTTTTTTGTTTTTTGTTGTGATTCTGTACATGAATCATTGGAGCTTTGAATCAGTTTTAGAACACCTGGCCTGAAGATGGTATATCAAAAATGTTAGCCAATAGATACTGAAGTAGTAAGAAAGTTTAAGATAAATCTCAACTGTGGTAAGTGCTTTTGTTTTAGTAGTATTATTAAATTTTCTTGTTTTCATTGTTAAAGTAATATTAAGATTTGAATTATTTTGAACATTTTCAAGTGCATATGTTTATTCAATAAAGACATGAATAATTTTCTGTTTTAACTGATCAAAAATAAGTATTGTATATACTTCATTTTAAGAGTTATATTAATTGATTTTCTTATATTTTTCTAATGATTTTTAAAAGAAAATTTTTATGTATAATAAAATAATAGTATCTGATGATTTTTTTTATGATATAAACAGGAATATTTCTATATTGAAAGCATATTTTACTTTTTAGGCTTAACTGTTATCACATCTTACTTTGAAAATACACATTTAGTCACTAGTAATTGCAAACTAAAAAGAAATATTCTTAAATTAATGAAATGTGAATTTTAAAAACAGTTTTATGCCCAAATTACCTCATCAATTTCTTTAGTTTCATAAATAGTCTCCAAGATCCTTGCTCTATACCATTTTCCATCTTCATTGCTTTTGCAGGAACAAAATGTACCAGGGTTTATTAATTTAGTTTCAATATTATTTTTTATCATGTGTTTTATAGCATATGCATTATAAAATATATTCATTCTTATTTCTAATTCATCTAATAGGTAACAATGTTGTGTTGCAATATTAGCATAAAATTCACTAGGACTGATGATAAAAGACATCATCATAATCATAACATTATCTTTAATGAACTCTATAATTGGTTCAGGAATTGTAAGACTCCAATTTTTATGACAATTATAATTAATTTCTAACATTTCATTTTCACTTAAAAATGCTTCTTTAGTTAATATAATAGATTCTTTGGTATCAGAAATCAATGTATCATTTGTAAGCAGATTTTTATTTTCAGTTTCTTTCATTTTATCATCTTCAAAAGTTTGGTAGGAATCAGTATTGCTAGATATAACTGATTCATTTGTTGAATTATTACTGGAACCAAGGATGTCCTATCAAAAGGAATAATAATAAACTTGATTTTGAAATTATTAAAATTAATAATAACTAATTATTATCTATTTTCAATTATTTAAAGCAATACAAAAATTCTTGAAATACAATTGATTCCATGTAATTGGGACATGTTGGGACTAATCCATTTTGGCCCAATTAAGCAGCTGCCCCAATTAAACAAACTAATAATAAATTCTAAAATAAAATATGTAATAGGTAGATAAATAAATTAGTAGTTAAAAAATAATAATTAGGTACCTATTTTAATGCTTTATTAAAATAGATACCTAATTATTAGTTTTTTAGTGATCTCCACTGACTTCGCCTTCAACACTGGGCTGCTGATATTCATGTTTCGCCCACTAACTATAGAAAACAATTTGATCTAATGCTTCTTTGACTTCTGGATCATTTCTATCACACTTTCTTTTGGATGTTCCTGGAATTTTTCTGTAAGACCACTCCTCATGCAGTTGATTTTCTTGTTGTAGAAGACGCGCTACGGTAAATTTTGGTACACCAATTATACAAGCGAGTCTATGATGGATTGTATTAAATGGCTGGCTTTTAATTTCATCCAGAAAAGCAATTTTACTTGTAAAATCATTTCTTGGCATGTTGGCAGATTTAAAAAATTTTAAATAAAATCGATACTGTAAATGAATATTGCTAGGTACAATATAGTAATAGTAGACTCTTAAGCAGATGCTTGTTGACAAACTTTTGAAAAATCTCTAAAATATATCAAAAATTGCTAATTCCTTTTCTGCTATTGTCCCAATTAATCAAAAAGTTGTCCCAATTAAGCATTTAAATTATGTATTAGTTTATTAGTTTGGTTTCGGTTCTTTAAGATTTGGCCCAATTATGCGGCTGTCCCAATTAACCGGAGTCCCAATTAAGCAGAATCCACTGTATGTAAGTATAGATAATAATAATATTAACATTTAAAAATTAAAAGTATTAAAAGGCTTTTTATAAAAGGGGGAGCTTTTTTTTTTAAAAGTGGAACCATCCTCGGACGTTCCTTGAATTTCATGTCGGAAGATTGGATATTTTATGCTTTTCAAGTGTGTAAAGTCATCCAGGGAAAGATCTTGTGCTGGTCTTTCATTAAGGATATTTTTTTCTTTTGCCTTGACAATATCTCTATTGTTTCAGTGATCATAGCTTGCATAGGTGCCCATATTGGTTTTTACAATTCTTGCTTTGTCCCAAAGTATTTTCAAATCTGTTGTATACAATTCTGTGGCCATAGAAGTGGGAAGCTTCCCTTTCATTATGTCTTCCCATGTTCCTCAAGTCTTTGCAATAGATTTCTTTTTGTTACTCTGATGTAGTATGCAGCCTGCTGTGTTCTCTGATCTTGAATAGGAATTGCATAAATGCATGGCTTTTCTTCCTTAGTTAGGGAGTCTTTGTCATTATGTAGGAGATTGAATAGGGTTGATGTTCTTTTTATTACTAATTTGCTTTTGCACTTTCTTGCTATCTTGTTTACTATATTAAGGTTCTTCAGGTTATATGGTATAGGCAAGAAGGAGTTATATGTTGGCTGGGTATTACTCATTGACAATCAATTGTTTTGTTGTTTCCTATTAGCTCTTTGTACCAATTTCAGTATATCCTCTAAAAAAGATTTTTTTATACCTATGTTTGAATCCTGCATGCATGATGTAGTTTATTTCTCTTTTTTCTGTTTTCCTTGTCAGTGCAGTATATGAGCACTATTCTAAAGAAGGACCTAAAGGCAGCTTTTTACAGTTGATTGGGTCGTGAGACCAGTTTTGTATTAATACTGGCTCATATGTTAGTTTTCTGTATACATTTGTTTTAAGCACACCATTTTCAAGGCAGATTTGTGGGTCTAGATAATGTATTCTTTGTGTACTGGTTTGTTCCTTTCTAAGGGAAAGTCCATATGACCATTTCAAGGCAGATTTGTGGGTCTAGATTAGTGGTCTCCAAACTTTTTTGACTGCGTACCCTAAGACTGAAAACATAAATGGAAATCCATATGGTTCCAGTGCGAACATGTTTATAAATTCATCAAGTTTTTCATCATTTGTCCATATTGCCAGTATGTCATCTACATATCTAATGTAAAATTTTAAAGTGGGCTTTTCCTGAGATAGTTCTCAGATCACTAGAAAGAGAATTCTTACCATGCTTCCAGCCTGTTGTCTCATTAAATATTTGGATATCAGTATTTCTTAAAATTTATATATTAATGAAATTATGTCAGATAAATAAATCAAATATATTACAAAGACAAATGCTTTCTTTTTATGTTAAATAAAACATTTTTGACACTGTTTCAACTAAATTATCAACTATGTGAAAAAATCTTATATCGAAAGTCTGATCTTGAGATTTCAAATAAATAGCAATGCTATACAGTAAATCTCAAACTTATGCAATTAATTTATCCAAAAAATTTCTACATAAATCAAAAACTATATACAATAAATCTCAAACTTATGCAATTAATTTATCCAAAAAATTTCTACATAAATCAAAAACTATGTAAGTCTAATAATGCTTAAATCTGATATACACAAATGAGTGAATTAGCAAATGGAATAGTCAAAATGAAATATGAGAGCATAATAATATAGATTAAAAAAAATTTATGGCCATAACTGATATTTTAGCAAAAGAATATATTGTTTAATGAAGTTTTCATTACCATTTTATGAAAATTCAACAAAAATAAAATTATTTATGCTACTGTATAACTTTGAAACAGCATAAGTTGAAACCAAGTCAGAGCTTACTATACTTATATTTTATATATTTAATAATCACTATTATTTCTTTTTATTTTATTTTTAAAATTGAATTATTATTATTTATTTTCTTAACATTTAGACCTTATTAATCCAGCAATTTCTTATACAGTATTTGGAAGTTTCAGTTTTTAATCAAATGAATTTTGAAAAGAAAGGTTACATAATTAAAATTAATTTTTCAAAAATATATTGCTATAAATAATATGCAATATTATGCTGATAGTTAAATCTCTGAATAAGGCTAGGGAATTTTGTGAAATTATATATTCTCTGTTTTGATACTAACATCTTAACATTATTAAAATTTTAATTTTTATAATTAGAATAAAAAATTAAAATTAAATTTGTAACATAGATATACAGGCTGTCCTCAATCTGTATATCTCAATGGATTACATTTTGATAATTCCATTATAAATCGAAAATAATTCATAATGTTAATAATTTTAGTAATAATAATAAACAATGGAATATTGAATCCCTTAAGATGGTGTAATCATCTAGATTTGATCCCAGATCCTCAAGATTATAAAATAATCTGTTATCAAACCTGATCTCCAAAATAAAAAAAACATCCAGAAGCTGAATTCCCAAAGTGGTAAGCAATATCTTTATATTTTTAATAAACCAAAAAAAATATTTCTAGTCAATATGTTATGAAAATATTCAAGTTTGGAATATTGTAAGGGTCATTATAGGATCAGAAGTTGAAGACAACCTGTATTATAATAACTGTATATAAATTACTTACATGAAGAAGTGAACTTGCTATATAAGTCACTAATACAGCAACAAATTTTCCAAATGGTCTTGCTGTTTTAAATACATCTGAAAAAATCAGTTTTAATATCAAACTGATCTTTAATATAATTAAAAAACATATTCTAATATGTCAGTAAAATTATTTTCTTCTTAGAACTAAATTTTTTCCATCAAAAACAGAGTGATCTAAAAAATTTTTAGGATTTGAAGCATTGATTAATTACAATTTAAAATAGTAGTATTCCACTAATATATCAGCTATTCATAGTATCAGTTGATAGGGCTGATACTATTGGTATCACCAAAATCCAGAGGTCAATATTGTTCATCCCCAATACTGTTTATAATATCTGCATTTTATACATTTTTAATAAAAATGATTTTTATAATTATCATTTTTATTATAACTATTAAATTTTAAATATATTTTTTTAATTTAATAGAGATTTTATATTTATAGTTTGGATTATTTTCCAAGGATAAAATATAATATTTATTATGTGGAAATAATTTCAGTCTATTCAGCATATTATTATTATTATTATTATTATTATTATTATTTATGAGACATTTTTAAGTGCTAGTTTAAAAAACATGAATCAGTAAAAGGTTGACAAGAGCAGAAGCAAAAATTACAAGTGGATATACAATATATAATAAAATTGTGAATTTTAATTTAAAATATTTTTTTGTTTACATTTACAATAATAGTAATTATTTTGTATTATTATTAAAGAAAATAAATTATTTTAATCACATTCAAAATAAAACAGTTACTGTTTTCCAATATACAAGGTTGTTCAATAAGTTCGCGGAGCGCCATCTTATATGTTCTTTAAAATTAAAATTACTATTAATATTTTAATAGTAATTTTATGAAATGTGGAATTTGATATATTATTCTTTTTCAGTTTCAAATAATAACACACTAACATTTTCCAAAAGTACAAATAATTTTATTAATTTTAACTCTTTTGTGAAGAGAGCGTCTGAATTCTCTGGACGAAGTTTTTTCATAATTTTATTAAAAATTTACATATTACCCTTTTATTAATTTTAACTCTTTCGTGAAAAGAGCGTCTGAATTCTCTGGACGAAGTTTTTTCATAATTTTATTAAAAATTTACATATTTTTATAAATTGCGATATTTTCGTTATTTTTAAGGTTAGGTGCTTGAAATTTTCAGGATATGGTCCTTTTATCATATAGTTTCCGATCATGTAAAAAATTTTCAATTTTGGCCCTCTAAATTAATTTAATTCTGTATACTTCGTTTTTCAACTAAAAAAACATTATTTTTAGGTAAAATGAAATAATTTTTGGGTTTTTATTCTCTAACCCCTCTGTTATTATTTATATATTCTTAATTTGTTATACAGTGGATTCCGCTTAATTGGGACAAATCTCAAAGAATAAAAACCAAACTAATAAACTAATACAAAATCTAAATAAAAAAATTTTTTTAAATAAATATTTTTACTGTTAAGAATACGAACATCCAAAAATTATAATTAAAATCTAAAAATATAAAATAAAAATTCAACGGATTGACATAAAATAATGATAAAATATTTAAATATACTAAAAAATAATGTATACTTTACGAATTTCAGTCGCGATTATCAAATAAACGCATTAAAACAACACGATTTTATGACGATTTTTGCTTCGTCAAACTCAGAGCGTCCTTCTTCAAACTTTGCAAAAAACATAAATTTCTTCTTTCGTGCATAAAAAAAGGAAAAAATCATTACAGAATAATAAAATCCAATCAAATTACTAACAAATTACAAAAAATAAAAAATAAATATTTTTACTGTTAAGAACGTGAACATCCAAAAATTATATTCAAAATATAAAAACAGAAAAAAAAATTAAAGAATTATCAAAAAAATAATGAAGATAAATTCAAAATCATAAAAAATAATACACAATCAACGAATTTTAGCCGCGATTACAGAAAAGACACATTAATTTTCCAGATTTTAACTCTCCAAAATTCGCAGATAATTAAAAAAAAACGAAAAAGGAATGAAAAATTTCACGAAATATTAGCAGATGGCATTAGATTATTAATAGGCAGTAAAACTTTCAGCAGCTATAAATTTACCCCAGGAGAGAGATCACAGGTCAAAGAAAACAAAGTATCAGATTACTGGTCAGAAAAATGCTCCCATGCCGTTAAGTGGAACGAAAAACAGGAGCAGTTTTCTGCTCCTCTGGCGTCTTCATATTAATATGTAATTTGTGTTTGTATGTGTATGTGTATGTATGTATGTGTATGTATGTATGTATATATATGTATGCATGTATATTTATGTATGTATGCATGCATGCATGCATGTATATGTATGTATATGCTGCTCTTGTCATAACTATTAAAGCTCTATGACAATTTTTCTACATAGCAAGCAAACAAACTTAACTTAAAGTTCATATTAATATGTAATTTGTGTTTGTATGTGTATGTGTATGTGTGTATATGTATGTATGTATGCATGCATGTATATGTATGTATATGCTGCTCTTGTTATAACTATTAAAGCTCTATGACAATTTTTCTACATAGCAAGCAAACAAACTTAACTTAAAAGCACTGATATAGATTAAAATTAAAGATTCAAAAAATTTTGCTATTTGTTACAAAATAAGTTTAAAGCTTTTTCAATAATAAATATTGTCATGATGATTTTTATAAAAAAAATCTTGCAAAATAATTCATGTGCAATAAATAATTTTTAAAATCTTTTTTGACTAAAATTTCATTTTTTATTACCAAAAATTATAAAAATTTATATATATATTTTTGTATAATTAATATATATTATATATATCCAATTAACATAAAAATAACTGCAAGATATTACACTACCTGAACAAATCACACGTTTTGTTCAGGCAGTGTAATATCTTGCAGTTTTATACGATGGAGGCTGTACCAGCCAAGTTCGGTGGAAAAGAAGTCAAGAAATTCATTATTTTAGAAGAACGACACACATTCTTAACACAGTGTAGGTTTAATGAAGTATTCCCTATATCAATTTACAAGATGAACTTACTGGTAAGATCTAAAACTTTATTATATAACACGAAAAAACAATGTTTGGCATCCACAATTACCAATGCAAGAAGACAGTTGTTTCGCTGGAAAGCTCATTTCTCATTGAAAGGTCTAAATATTATAAATATTAAAAACTTAAAAGTAGCTTTACCAGCATTCGCTGATTACATTGAATATAATTGGCAGAACATTAGAAAGAAGTATATTAAAAAACTTAAATGGTTAATTTTTAAACAACTAAAGAAAAAACGTAAATACAATATAACAACCTATGTGGCCTTAGACAATATAACTGTCCCAGATTTTGTACATGATGTTTTAACGTTAGGCCCAAATAATTTAATGGAAAATTTACCATCATGGAAGCACTTAGCAATACAAATCAAACCAATACTTCAATCATGTGACCCTGTAAAAGCAGATGAAATAAGATGGCAGTTAGCCAAAAGTGTTAGAAAATATAATACTACAAGCATTAAAGCTAAGAGATTCAAATTAAAACGTGCGGAAGAATGGTTGGAATATAACGATATTGTTTGTGAGAGATGATAAGAGTAAAATCATTGTTCTGCTTAAAAGATGCACTTATGATAAATTCATTTATGACTTTTTAAGGGACAATAAATGCCAGTTTGTAGACCATGATCCAATGGAAATAGTAGATAAACAAGTATAAAAAATTCTTAGAAATAAAAAATCTCCCAAACTTTTTAAAAAGGAGCATTTGTTAAATCCCCTAGACCTCCTAGATTATTTGCTTTTATAAAAAGGCACAAACATCCTATTGAAGCTAGGCCAGTTGTAGAAAAATTGTCTGCACTGACATATTTATTGGAGAAATGATTAGCAAAAGGTGTCTGAATAAACTAAAAGATTACAAATGGGCTGTTTCTTCATCTAGGGAACTGATTGATAATCTCTTTAAAGTGGGACCTTTACCTGAAGAAATATTAGAGATTTATGATTTTAAAGCTTTATATCCTTCTATTAAGCTAGAATCAGCATGCCTGCTACTTTATAGATTCCTTTTACATCATCTCCTGAAGAAACATTGTGACCCAGATCTCATTAGAGATATTTGCCATCTAATTATCCATCGGTCTTATTTTCAATACAATAATAAATTTTACATGCAGATCATCGGTGTACACATAGTCAGCCCATTGGAAGGGGTTGTAGCAGAATTGGTAGAAAAGAAGAACTTGTTTTGCCACCCCTGATACATCGTATTAAATTACACAAGAGATACACTGATGATATACTTATTATTATGGAAAAAGGCAATTATATAGCAGACATTAGCAGCAGATTATCTGACCTATCCTTGGGCTTACAACTTATCAAAGAAAGAGAAAGTGAAACACAAATACAGTATCTCGATATTAAAATTGAAATAATCGCAGGAGAATATGATTTGAGAATTTTTAGAAAAGATACCCATGTCCCACTGTTCATAAGAGCAGAAGCAAATGACCATGGTCTTATAAAATGGCAGCGTTTAGGGCACTGCTGCAGAGAACCCTAACACATTGCTAGACAAGAAAAAATATGGATGAAGAGATTAGATGGATTAAAAAGCAGGCACTACAACACAGTTATTCAGAAAATACCATCTCATGTTTATGGCATAAGATAAACAAATGCAAACATAAGAGAACTGTTAATATGGAAGAGTTAGACAACAGACCAATGTATTCCGTTGACATAAATGACATTACTTTAAAATTTAAGAGAAAGTTGGAAAAATTACTGGCCACAGATTCACATTTAATTTATTAAGGAATGATAAGGATAAAATCAATCCCAACCATCTTTCGGGAGTTTATGAGATTTGCAGCATTTGATAAAAATAATAACCAAAATCTTAACTACATAGGTTATACAAGTAGGTCTCTGAAGAAAAGAATACCAGAACATAGAAGAGATATCCAAAGTAACGCTTCTACAACAGCTTTAGCCCAAAGGGCCCTAGTAAATGACCTACAGATAGATTGGAACAATGCTAAGTTAATTTTAAAGGAGCAGGATCCTAGGAGAGGCAAGATAGCAGAAACACTAACCATTTATAATAAGAGAAATGATATCATTAAGCCGATTAATAAGTTGGACCCCACAACCACCAGCAATGCATGGAAATGGCATACAAATAAGAATTAATTCCTTGCCATATAACTGTCTTCAAAATGAACTTTATTTAATTTAATTATATCATCATCTTATCTGCATTATTTTTTATTTTTTGTGTATCTTATGTCTCATTTATTAATCTATATTTTATAATTTTATTTTATATGCTAATTAATTTTAATTTTGTACTATGAAACCTAACTTATGTTAAGTTGCTATGGTAACCGTTTTTGTAATGTTAAGAATGTTTTGTGCGTTCCATAGAACCTGTTCCGGTAATATAGTTTAATTTGTAGCTGATAAGGATTCAAATAAATCAAAAGCGCTACTACTACTAATTGTTGTTTTTTGTTTTTTAAGTTATGAAATTATCTCCTGCCTTAGTGCTGTTATTATTTTTGTGTAATCATATTTATTTCAGATTTAAAATTCAAAGTAATAATAAGCATAATTTGTAAATGATTCAATATATTATTATTATCATATTAATATAAACTAATTAGGAAAATCCATAAGAAAAAACAATCCAAATTAAATAAACATTCTTAGTATTAACCATATCATATATATATATATTATTTATATTCTAAATTAATCATGTAAAAGATTAATGTAAGCTTTTCTTAAATGAAAATTTTGATATCCTGTTAGGTTAATTAATTAAAATGTCCAGGCATTATCCCAAAAGGAAGAGTTATCATATTTCAACATTCAAAATAAAAATTCCTGATTAGGAACTTTAAAAAAAAATGATGATTCTGGAATATGCATCTATATCATTACCTGCCAATACACATTATATTAATGTATTGTAAATAACTGTTGAATATTTATAAGTTTACACAATAAATAATAATTATACAACATGAATAAAATCTATTGAGAAAAATATTTATGGAATAAAATGAGGACATCTCTGAGGAAAGTCATTTGAATGGCAATCTTACCAAAATTTCCTGATTCACTCTCAAGCCAAACGAATTTATAACTATATTGAATTATTAAATATGAGATAGTTTTTCTTTCAAATTCAATTATTAAAATTACTGTTTAATTTAGATTATTCCACTAGAGGTATTTGGTTGTTATGAATGAATCTTTGATAATTTTATTGATTAACATTTTAACAATTTTACATTTTGTATTCATTTTCTTTTTACTCATTCTATATTGAATACAATCAAATCTATCATTTGATTGTATTCATGAATTATTATATTTAATTTGTGTCCTAAAAATTTTTTTAATATTACAAGGTGTAATTAGAAAAATAAGTTTTACTTATACATATTTTTAGAGTCAGTAGACATATAAGGTAAAATATATCCTATACTGATACAGACATCCTTCCTCTAGCAATATGTGATGTTTGATTTTGAACTTGCATATTATATATGTGCAGCAATAATTAGAAATGATCAAATGCTAGGCAGATGTGCCTACCTTCAGTATTCCAGGAAATATAATAGTGAGCAGATGTATGTTAAAACATGGATGAAAGATGAAGTGTAGGCAATTGTCCACTATGAATGTGGCATTGTATTCCTTGATGACAACCTGAAACCCATACAGCAACAGAAACAACAAATAATATTGCCATTCCCCTATAATCAGATTTCTTCCAACTTTGATGATAATGAAGAGAAGACCGCATTTCATCAACAATAAAGACATGAAATGAGCTGCTCAAACTTTCATTCATATGTAGAATACAGACCTTTTATAAAAGGGGTTTTTTCAACCTTGTTAAATTAAAGGGTTACTGATAAACTTATCAGTATCAGTATTATGTGAAATAACCTGAGAATCTCTATTCCTATCTATAACATATTTGATCTTAAAAATAAAAAGAAAACAAGTTTTTGTTGATAGCTTGCAAAACTTATTTTTGACTACCCACATATATTTTCATACTTAAAAAATCAAATCTTAGATTTTAATTTAAAACAAAAAGAATTTCAATTAATAGCACAATTCATTAAATATAAATAATGAATTAGATTATATTATTGATAAATCACAAGCCTATAGGCAGAATTACTAAAAAATATTATTTATTAATAAAAAATGTTTTTATCTAATAAGCTCTCATTGATTGCCAAATAAGAATTAGTAATCCTGATTATAGAATCATGGTTTAAGACAAGTTTTTAGTAGTTTTGCTTTTATGCTTGTGATTTTATTAATATTGGATTCATAATGTAGAGACTGCAATGGAAGTAACAACAAATGAATAGATCATATTAAATCTGAAAGAAACTAATTTAATTAGATTACAAAAATTACATAATTTAGTTTAATTAGCTTACATACAAGTTTTCAGCCAATAATGCATTGGGATATTCCAATAAATAACTACTTCTACAAGAGATCTTGGAAGTTCAATAGAAAAAGGAGATACCACTGTCATTTCCCTAAAAAATACAGTTCAATATATATTATATAAATGCTTCTCAAAATTTCAATTATTATATTAAATTTATATTTAAACTTATTTGTGAATTAATATTTTAGTTCAAAATACAGGAAATTCATTGTATGATAGAAGAAAAACACTTTAAATTTCTTAAAGGAGAAAAAAGCCATTTGCTAATAATTAAAAATTTTTTTCAAAATAACCATTTATTTTTTAATACATATTTTATTTATTTATTTATTTTTTATTGAAATTTATAATATTTTTCTCCAAAGAGATTAAGATAAATTTCGGTTTCCTATTCAACACAGAAGCACGCCGGTCGCGCAATCATAATCGCCAATAGCGAAGTAGTTATCTGTGAAAGTAGAACATATTTGTTAGGCGGTAGGACGAAGGACAAAAATTTAATTGTATGACGTCCTCCCAAAGTAGGACGGGTGGTCACCCTAAACCATATGGCAGTCGTACTTGTGCATGTTCAAATTTTGTATCATCAGGATAATGATTCTGGCAAACTGACATTCGTTTATTTTTATTAATACAGGTAGATAGATAAATGTGTTGAGTTTTACTGACATATGGATTCCTAATTAACATTTAAAATGCTTTTAAAGAAGATTACATTATGATGCTGCATTAAATCTGATGATTGTATGCTATACAAAAGCATACTGAAATGTAAATATTGTAGCTATCAGTGGCGGCTCGCCCATAAGGGCTGCAGGGCTGCAGCCCTCCCACCAAAATGAAAACATTTTTAAATTATTATAGCTATTACATTACCATACAATTATTTTACAAAAACATATTTTTTCCGATCGTAGTACTGTATATTTATTTTTGAATTGTAGGAACTAGGTATCTCGATAGGCGCTCTGTATGTGTATTGTATGAGTCAGTGCGATTTCGTACTCATCACGGCTGCAGTCAGTGCAGACCGTGTCACACCGCATAGTCAGTATATTGAGCAGATGGGGTAACCCGTGATATACGTTTTTGTGATATGTATTATCGTGGGCTGCAACATTGGCAGTCCGCACTACGTATTTTATTATAATTTTTTTCAGCCCTCCCATAAAAATCATCCACGAGCCGCCACTTCAGCCCTCCCATAAAAATCATCCACGAGCCGCCACTACGTATTTTAATTATTCGCACTTCGTATTTTATTATAATTTTTTTCAGCCCTCCCACAAAAATCATCAACGAGCCGCCACTGGTAGCTATTATATGTTAAACTATTATTCCATAATTTATTATATCCTGTGATAAAACTTCATTTTATTCTATGAATGTAAAGTATAATGTGCATGCCATACATCGTTGGTGTATGCAGAAAAACTCGGAAACAACAACAGAACGTAATTTAATATTAGTGAAATGAAAATTCATCGTTAGAGAAATGTCTGCATTTCTATATTTATTTCCAGAGCAAATTAATTATATTCTTGTGAATTTTATTTGAAATAAATTTTTTATTAATTTAATTAGTTTTTATTTTATTTTTCTTTTTATGATGCTAGAAATAATGCTGCATCTTGCAATCGATGGCGTCTTAGATTTGATGAAATATGGTAATTAAAATTAAGCCTAATTAATAAGCAAAAAATTAAAATTATCATATCTGGTTTTATTTTCAGTACACTATAATACATTTAAAGAATTAAATATATTATGATGTTAATTTTAAAAAATAATAAATTAAAAAAATGTATTTATCTGATTTGATTGGAGAAGTGATATCTCTATGCGGACCTTTTTTTTAAGAAAAAAAATCCTCCAAAAAAAGACCCAGTTGTTACATTATTTAATTTTTCAGAACATAAAAACAAAACAAACAAATCTATAGGTTAGATTAGAATCTAATATATATTTTTCCATGCCTTTATGATTATGATTTATTAATTTTTTATTACTGTTGAAATGATTTCTTGAATATTTTCATATAAAGTGTGATTCGAAGACTCGGAGTTCGAGAATGCACTTATAAGGATTTTGAACCCCGAGGTTCAGAAACAGCGTTCTAGAATCCTAGGGTTTGTGAATTACACAGATTAATTGATACAGATGGGAAACTTCGCTTATGCGAAGGTGCTGCCACTATTGGCAGTACCTTGCGTTACCATGGGCGTTACTCATTTCACTTTTGTTATAGATAGTGGAAGGTCGGTTATTATTGTTTCTACGAATCTTATGGCAGTTTTATTACAAAAAAACTTTTATAATTAAAACTTTCAATAGATTAAAACATCATTTTTATTAATAGTTGAGTTCATTTCAAGTTCTCTCCATAGAGGCGCTTCATTCGTTTCTTGTATACAATAGAGTCTATGAGAGGGTCCTATCTGTCTCAACTAATCTGTGGTGGATTAGAAGCATCGGATAGAGGAATGTATATAATAAATTCATTGTCTTGTAATTTTTTCGAACATTGAAATCAAAATAATTATTCGTTTTCATAATATAAATTTATTAATAATTTTAATGTTCTGCCTACCAAGATCTTTAAAAGATGCAGTAGTTACAAGAGATATATCGCTTGAGAGATATTCTCGATAGATTTAAGCTGAACTTTCTTTATGAATTAATCTTTGTAAATGTGAAGATAGCGCAGCCGAATATATTATTATTTGCATAAATGATAATATTTAAAGCTAAAGCATTAAGCTAAATTTTTCATATATAATATTGCATTTATTATATCTGATCTATAGTTTAATTAAATTTATCAATAATCATGTCTATAGTATTTGATATTTAAAATTCAACCTACCGTTAAAAATATTGTTATTGATTTTATAACCTATATTTGAATAAATCATAAACAATTATTATTTTATTTTAAGTTAATACAAAAAAAACGTTGTTTTTGTATCAATACCGGTATTTGAATACTGGAAAAAATGATCCAGAATCCCAGGATCTTGGTATTGTAAGCGCTAAGTCCATCTAACAGTTGATAGGAGGATTGAATACGATTGACGAAATATATTTTCTTCTGATTATACATGTTTTTTTTTTTTGTCGAATAAAATTTATTCATTACTCTAATAGAAATTCTTAATCGCACTTCTATTGAAGAAACAAATATATCTTTAAAAAAACCTATTAACATATAAGGCTTTTCAACAAGGAGCAAAATATTTAATATCATAATTAATACAGAATGAAAAATTAATAACAATAATTAAAAAATTATTCGGTCAATTATATCGAGATAATAAAGGATTTGATCTATTCTTCGATGTTATTATATTAATTAGATAATTTTAAATTACAAAATATATCATTGAAGCGCATATTATCAGATCGAACCAAAGTACTGCAGCGCTTCGGTTCGATTTGGGCGTTGGGTTCAGGCTAAAGGCCGGTTCCCACTAGAGTCCGTTTCCGTCCGTCTCCGTTCGGGAGTCTGCGCAATAAAGTCCTTACTGAACTGCGCAAACTCGGTGTCTCCGTCCGTCGGCGCTGAGTTTGTGCAGTTCAGAAAGGCCTTTATTGCGGATTCGCGGGAAGCGGATTCTAGTGGGAACCGACCTTATAGCTTTAATCATAATATTTCCTCCGTAATAAATTTTAACAACTAACAAAAGTTATTTTATATGTTTTAAAAATATCATAGTTCATAGTTAATTTTCTGAAAAATATAAAAATATTATCAAAGATTATCCTTGTAAAATAATTTTGTCTAAATGATTTTTTTTGTTTAACACCATTTTCCAACCGGGGGTTATTAAGCCTCAGGATATTTCAATGCCGACGATGAATGAACTGAATTGAATGCATGGCCATTCTAGTTGACTATTTGCTTAGAAGACCATAGATCCATTCCGGGTCATTTTATTCATTGAGTTTTGTGCCTGATCGCAGTCGATTCCCGTCCGCTAAAATCCGGTTAACTCCTCCACAAGTATGAATAGCTTGTGTCAGGACCTACATTTCTTTCTGTTTATATGGAGGTTACGGTCTACCTGCTGTCATCCAAGCTCCGGCCCTGATTTATTTATTTTTTATTTTTTTATTACGCGATTAATATGGAGGTTTTAGTTCGGAACTTTTTCCTCTGAAAACGAGGATTGGTTCGAGGCTGGCGTGCCCGCCGGGCGGTCCGGTGTCCGTATGGGGTCCCATCGCAGACCCTAGGGACGGATTTGGGCACCGCCAGCAGTCCCGGTTTCGTATAGGGATTCGCGAATGAGACCCCAGGGACGGACGCGACAACCATCGAATGGTACGAGGTGACGCCTTTAGTCGCCTTTTACGACACGCGGGGTCAGACGGTGGGTATATTCTAACCCCCATACCGGCCCTGATTTACCTACCACTTAGTGACTTATTGGCTAGGGAAGTGGCGCCATCCATTGGTAAAATCAACGATGGGTAAAATAAATGCATTCAATTATGTTAAATATTTCGGATATATTAGTATTTAAATTCATAAAAATGAAACTTATGGTGAATATAATACATTTAATTATAATAATTATAATTAATTAATAATTATTACTAATAAGAATGTGATAGTTATGCTTTTCGAATTTTTAAAGTTGCATTCTGAAGAATTTTACAGAATATAAAATGTTCTAATGTTTAAGTAATTAAAATTTATGTTATTTTCTGAAACTATTGCACGTAAACTAAGACAAATGAAGTAAAATATGGATTTAAAAGAAAAAATTCTCAAAACTCAAGTTTTATGTAAATTGAAAAAAGTAGAAAGTCCAATAATTTCTTATGATGTAAGTAAAAATATTGATATGAGTCCACAATAGCTGAAGATACAAGAATAGCACTGAGAGAAAAATGACGATAAACTGAATAAACTTTCTTAAAGAACCATATCTTTATCTGATGTAGGGAATGAGAAGATGAAGAAATGAGTGATGAAACTTTCGATATAGGCAGTTCTCGACTTTCGTTATTTAATTGGTTCCTGAAATGTGTACGAAAGTAGAGCAATGTAAAAAAACATAAAAAAGTGTTTTTAAAATATTTATTTTACAATATTAGCAATATTTGAAATATATATTTTATACCAAAACAGATAAACAAACAACACAACGTAACAAGAGAGGAGAGAGTGACTACAAGGAAGTATGCGCGTTTTTGGGATACATATCAATAAAAATTTAACTTTTAAATATGTACAAAAGTCGAATGTTCGAAAATCAAGGACCGTCTGTTTAAAAGTTATTTACCCGGACGTTGTACCTAACCAGTAGTCATTTTAAAAACTTGTCTTGAAAACCAACGTTTTTGGAATGAATTCTTAACTTAGCAGAATTGTCGATTCGCACTTTTTAAACAGTCATTTGGTCGAATCTTTAATTCTCTAATGTTAGTATCTCGGAAACTGAAGCAGATAGTAATATAGTTTAACAATTTCCGAGATGTATTAAATATATATTATGTATGAAAGATGTACATCCACGTTTTCCTTTTGCAAGAAACGATTATCATTTACCTGGCTCTCGTGGTGAAATATATCCAGTTATCAAAATGGCGACGCGCACCGATTCAGGCACTACGTGCTGATAATTACTTTTATTTCATAATACATATTTTCATTGCATCAAACAAAGATATCGTTCGTTTAGAAATTTATTCTGTTTACGACATTTTTCGATCGGTTCTGTTCCTATTTTTCTTCGCTATTAAACTCGTATCAAAATATTATACAGAATAAAGTATATAGAATATATATTAGAATAATGTAATACAGTGGTCCTCCCAATTCGACACTAATCCGTCGCCGAAATAACGTCGAATTGAGAAACTGTCGAATTGCGGGACAATATTTTCCATATAAGACTATGTAAAATAGATTAATTCGTTATCGGTCCCCATCCCACTACCCTAACTGGTGAGGTGAGAGAGATACACTATATTATTTACTTTATTATGTGTGTTTTACTATTGTATAACACACTAAATTATAAAATACACTATTTTATACACAAAACACAATTTATTAGCCCTTGGTTGTTGGAATTATATCTTCCAGATGACACTCTAGTACCCATATTCTTCTTTCTCTGTTGCAAAACGTGGCCACAGTTGTCCTATGAACGCCATATTCGAGTTACATTTTAATTGTTCTACCTTTCTGCACTTTATTACCATACTCGAGTTACATTTTAATTGTTCTACTTTTCTGCACTTTATCTACATATTTTATTCTTCGTCTCTTTGCTCAATTGAGTGTTCTTCTTTCCGGAATTATTCCTCGTCTCTTTGTTCAATTGAATATTCTTCTTTTCGGAATTATTCCTCAGGTTCTTCTCTTCGCTCAATCGACTGTTGTTCTTTACGGAATTATTCCTTTGGTCAGTTCTCTTTGAACCTATCCTTACATTTCACTCAAAAAAATAACAAATTTTTTACTTTCTGAAAAATGTAGAATAGAAAATTAACACAAACAACACGGGCAACGTCCTTACATTTCACTCAAAATAATAATAATAATTACAAATTTTTTACTTCAACCCTTACATTTCACTCAAAAAAATAATAATAATTACAAATTTTTTACTTTTAGAATTGAAAATTAACACAAACAACACGGGCAAACACCAAAGTAGTCCAAAATAGGGCAAACACCAAAGTAGCCCAAAAAGAACTGACAAATAGCAAATGGCTGGCAAACACCAAAGTAGCCCAAAAAGAACTGACAAATAGCAAATGACTCAGCAAACACTAAAGTAGCCCAAAAAGAACTGACAAATAGCGAATGACATCACCAATTCTATGCACACGCATGCGCCAACCCGCGAAACTCAAATGTCGAATTGCGAGACCGACCAATTGATAGACCCAATAATGTCATATACTGGAAGTATCATGAAGCTTACAACTAAACCATCCCAGGAACAGAATATTTCTATCTGAGGAAATCGCTTCATAAAAACTAGATTGTTAATTCAAATATTCAAATAAAATAGCATCTGTATCCTTGTTTATTTGAAATATAGCCTAATATGATCTGTCAGTATATTAAGATGCAATAAGTGCTGATTTAAATTAATGATATAGCTAATAGATACCATCTTCAAGGAAAGAGGCAAACAATGTAACATAATCCTAGGACTTTTATCACTGAAGGACAAGTACTGTATTTATTATTTTTATAAATGAAGGAGATTAGTCGATCTTCTCCTTCTCTATAATTATAATTTAACAGAATGCAAGATACAGTGGTGCCTAGCAATTTGACACTAATCTGTCACAGAAGTAATGTCGAATTGAGAAACTGTCGAATTGCAGGACAATATTTCCCCAATGTTGAATTGAGAAACTGTCGAATTGCAGGACAATATTTCCCATATAAGAGAAAACAGATTAATTCATTATCGGTCCCAATCCCATTGCCCTAATGAGTGAGGTGAGAGAGATATAATAAAGTAAATAATATAGTATGTGAGTTTTAGCTATTGTATAACACAATAAATTACAAAAATACACTATTTTATACACAACACACAATTTATTAGCCCTTGGATGTTGGAATGATAGACATCCTATCACCCATAATCTTCTCTCTCTTTTGCAAAACATTGCCACACTTGGCCTAGGAACCCCATATTTGAGTTACATTTTAATTGTTCTATCTTTCTGCACTTTATCTACAATTTTTTTCTTCTTCTCTTCGCTCAATCGACTGTTGTTCTTTACGGAATTATTCCTTTGGTCAGTTCTCTTTGAACCTATCCTTACATTTCACTCAAAAAAATAATAATAATTACAAATTTTTTACTTTCTGAAAAATGTAGAATTGAAAATTAACAGAAACAACATGGGCAAACACCAAAGTAACCCAAAAAGAACTGACAAATAGCAAATGACATCACCAATTCTATGCACACGCATGCGCCAACCCGCGAAACTCAAATGTCGAATTGCGAGACCGACCAATTGCGGGACGTCGAATTGCGAGGCACCATTGTATTCTAAAATGAAATAAATATTTAACATATTCTGAATAATTTATTCTCATATGAAAAATTCAAACACAATATGATGAAACTTTAAATCATGAAAGAGAAGTTTAAATTATGAATTATAATTTAAAAAAAGTACATAACAAAAATACAGTACAGCATTTTATACAATATTTTACTCTAATTTATTATTTTTAGATTAAAAAAGAAGATAAAGAAACAAAAGGATTAACTAAATTTTATAAATCTAAAATTCAACAAATGCAGGTATTATTCTATTATCAACTTAGTAAATTCATTATTTAAGAATTTATTCGATAAATGTTTGAATAATTTAATTAATTTTAGTTATTACTGAAAGAAAAAACAGATAACTTAAAACGGCTTCAAGCAGAACGAAATACACAGGCAAACACCAAAGTAGCCCAAAAAAGAAGTGACAAATAGAAATGACATCACACAATTCCATTCACGTGCATGTGCCAACCTGCGAAACTCAAATGTCGAATTGCAAGGCATCACTGTATTTTGTAATACAAACACCAATTTTTAAGTTTTTAATGCCAATATTCATTTGGATGCTATTGGACAATTCAATACAATTTTCTTTTTTCTTTGTTGATGGAAACACGAATATTGACAATTCATCTAGGATGGTCTGAAACAAGTCTTCTGATGACTGTCCCTATATTCTGGAATTGTGTCTATAACTGTGAGATTATAGAATGGTTAATGCCAAAGGAATATGCCACTTCCATGATGAATAATGAATGGCAAGCTGTTGGATCTTGTAGTCTGCCAACAGATTGTAATTGTGTTGCATCATCGAGACATCTTCTCAGTGATAATTATAAATTATATATATTAAAATTATTATAAATTTATCCTTAATTATATATAATTTAAAGATTGTAAATGAGAAGTGCTGATGATGATCAGAAGACCAGTTGAAAGCATTATCAGAGAGATTATATATGTATGCTCTAAGTGGTTGATTTATTTAACTGATTTAATTCAGAATATGATTTTAAAATCTGATATTTCTCAATTCCAAGAGTAACAGATTTTTACAGAACTAATAATTATTAGTTTAATTAAAGTTTGTGAAAAATTTTAATACTTACATCATCTAAAAAACATAACACGGCTTGAGAAGGTATAGAAGAGAGAGAAGATGGTAATGGTCTTAAAGATGAAACAGGAATAGTATCTTTATCACCATAATCAATATAGTGAACTAACATTCTATTTTCTGAAATATGAGAATATATTTTTAAGATATTAAGCAGAACGAAATACATTAAACGAAAAAGGTATATTCTTTTTAGAGCATATTTTAAAGATTACTGTTAATAAATTTAAAAAAAAATATTACTATAATGTTTAAACTTTATTATAATCCTATTCTTCAGAATTTATGAGTGATAACTTTCGAAAAATGAAAAAGTACAGTTCATAATTTAATTGAATTTCAAAAATGTCCTTCCAATATAATTTATTTAAAAAAAATAATTATAGTATCTGTCTTATTCAATTTTGTGCTGATAATGTTGCAATAAACACTAAATTGAAGAGGGACATTATACCAGGCCAAACATTATAGAATTTTTTTCGCTCATATTAAAAAAAATTTAATAGTTACTTAATCGATACGCTCATTTATTCTGAATAATTCAGTTAAATTGATTATAGTAAAAATGATCTGATTAATTTAACAAATTTACTTTATTATATCAAACATATTATGTCAAACATCCATAAAATAATTCTAATTGAATTCAAATTTAAATAAAATTAAAATTTATTATCTATAGTGCGAATGGTGCGTGAAGAGTTGCAGTCATTAAACGAAGGAAGTTCCCATGTTGGCATTGTTATTAAAAGAATGGATGTAGACAAAGCACTTATAAAAGTAATCTTTTTTTCACAATTTTTAAGAATTTTAAATATTTTTAATTATTAATAAATTTTATCAGTCAATTTAATTAATGAAATTTAATTAATTTTGATAAAATTTATATTATTTAATTGGAATGACACTTTTATAGATTTATAAATTTAATAAATGTAAAGAAATTAAATTAAAACACAATATAATTAAAACTTTGAAATTTGTATAAATCAAGATCCTGTATACTGATTTATATTAATTTCAATAACAGTTTATGATCACAATAATTGTTTATAATTTTTTAATTGAATTGATTGCATTAAAATTTACAGTTTGTTTGAATTACTGTATATAATATATTCAATTATAAGTCGAGAAATTTTGGCCTTTTTCAAAATTAAAAAATAAATAAATGTAGAAGCAATAAATAAATTCTTATAAAAAAGCTACGTATATACGGGTCATATCAATTTATTAATAATTCACGATAAAACAATTTTAAGATATAGTATTAGTAGAATATATTATTAATTAAATTAAAAGTTATTAATACAGCATAAAATACCTGTAATTAATGAACAGCATACATTTTTTAATAAGATATATTATTGGTAATATAAATACTACACTGTATTCCATTTATTTACTGTCAAAATTTATTATACATCAATAATTTTGCATTTTTATCTATTTCCTTATGCTTAAACATATAAAATCATGTAGAGTTAGTTATATTTTCAAGCAAATTTTCTAATATTGAATTTTTACAGTGCATTCATAGCTGTCGATTCCACGGTGACAATTGCCATCGTATAATCTGAAACACGGGAAAAAAGTACTTTTTCGCCCTCATGTTATTTTATATATAAACAGTGCAAACATTATTTATAAATGAAAATAATCATTAATAAATAAAAATAATTACAGTGCACACTTAAGTACTATATCCAAGAATAAACGACCCACTCATATACAGTATATCGACTTCTACTCAATAGAAAAGTCTCATTTAAATCTTATTTTAAAGCTTACTAGTTGCGATATTTAACAATGGGATCTAATTGAATCGAAACTTTTTTAAGTTTGTTAAAAAGTATAAAACATATACTTATTTCATATGATATTTTAGCATGTTTTGTGTATTGTTAAAAACTTTATCTAGTTCTGTTTCTAACAATGCCTGAATCAATTTCATATGACGTGTAAAACTTGAGATATCTCTAATTGAAGTTTAAGAAAAAAAAATTCCCTAACTTTCTAATTACACCGATATCTTTGAACAAATATTTAAAAATTAAAATTAGAAACAAATACATATTCTGAATCTTTATTAAAAGTTATTCACATTAACAATTTGCGAAATTAAAGTTAATTCATTTTTCACGGAAAAATTTTATCTTACATTTCATAACTGATAGAACATAGCTGCGCCATTACGATCTCGTGATATCACTGATACGACATCGTTGTTACGCACGGATCTACTTCTGACTAATAACAATTGTTAATATCGTTCTTGCCATTTTTTATTCATATTAATTGTGAAGTATGTTTAAATTTATTCTATTCCGTAAATTAAAAATATTATTAAGTAAAAGTAATTTTTCTTAAACTTCAATTTAGGATATCTCAAGTTCTATGCATTGTAAGAAATCGAATTAGATATTGTTAAAATCGAAATTAGATAATGTTTTAGTGATACACAAAAATATTAGGATATTATTTGAAATAAGTGAGAAAATATATGTTTTATATTTTTAGCAAACTTATATGGATTTTCGATTCAATTAGATCCCACTTTTCTATTGATTAGATGGCTAAATATTAAAAGTGGGATGTTTATTCTGGGACACACTGTGTATATTTGGTTTCTATTAAAATATTGTTCATTGCATATCCCTTTCGTCAAAATGACCATTCATTTATGAATAATTTTTGTGAAAAGATATAATATAAATATTTTAGATATTGATAAATTCTATCCTCGCTAAAATGATTAAAAGTCTATGCTGCTGAATGCATTCTTTTATATTCTACGTTTATTTATTCAGGATTAAACCTTTGAGAGTACATACACAGAAGTTTAATCCTTTAAAGAATAAAGAAGAGTATAGGAAAGATGAGGAAAGAGGAAAAGGATCCTGTCATAAGAAATATGGCAGGCAGTAGGGAAGGATGAGGGTTCTTTTTAGATATCTCTTAACTATACGTGGATAAGGATAGATGAATTTTGCTCCATCTATTAAAGGAAGATTTAATTTCTACATTGAGCATGATAGGGATAGTAGGAGTACTTATTGGTTTACCACCTTGAAAAACGAAAAACAAAGTGAGAAGACTATAAGAATCATAGAAAGACTTCTACCAAGAGGAAGTATAGCAAGACATTATCTATCTTCTTTTAAATAAAAAAAAACTATGGATTAACTTAAATTCGAGTATATATGATAAAATTTTTAATATTTTAAAAATAATTAACAGATTTAATCCATGCTCAATAATTTCTGCAAATATTTGATTGATAAATTTTATATGAGTATTATATTCAACTTTATTACAATAATCATTTTTGGCTATATACAAATTGCTATAATTTATTTTATTTGTTTTCTGTCTGACTTGTGAGAATTTTTGAAACGTCATATACAATAGATAACAATCTTCATACTATGAATTATCATTTTAATATTAACTTTAAACAGAGTTTAGATATTTCAATAGAATTGAATTTTAACTGATCATAAATGAAAGAATAACTTATTTTCATACGCAAATTCTTTTAATCTAATTTGAAATATAACGATATCACATTTATGCAATTTTTGTGGTATTTTATTTAAATTTCATTTGATCAAATTCGCATTAATTCATGCACTATATATTGGACAAATTATAAAACAAATTTATTGAATATTGGACTATCTATAATTAACAAATACTAAGTACTATATTGCAACTGAAAAAGTTATATTTGAGATTATAATATAGTTAAGTAAAACAATATTCAAGACATAAAAATCAAAATGATTGTAAACAGATTATTCTTTTTCATGATTGATAACATTGGATTAATCTTTTGCAGTTATGCAATTGTGATTTTAATTTTCTTAAAATCGAAGTTAAAAAATTTCGAAATTAATATTTAATGAGGAAATTTTTAATAAAATAATATAATAACTAATGAAAAAAAATATAAATAATTTGCTTGATTATTTATAGAATATATATTTTTTAATCTATCTGTAATAACGAAAAAACACACTAAATGAATATATAAATAAAATAATTATTATATTCTTTAAGCAGCTTTAATATAATAATTTATATAAATAATACTTTATTAGGTACATCAAAATGGAAAATTCGTTGTTGATATTGATAAAAATATTAACGTGAACGACATTATAATGAATAAAAGAGTTGCTCTCCAACATGACAGTTATACGTTGCATAAAATTCTTCCTTCATCCGTAAGTTACTTCTGAATTTAGTTCAATTTAACGCTTTTTAATCGTTTTATTATTTTATTGGTTTAGATTGATCCTTTGGTAAGATTAATGATGATAGAAAAAGTACCAAATTCTACTTATGAAGAAATCGGTGGTCTTAGCAAACAGATTAGAGAAATAAAAGAAGTGATCGAATTACCAATCAAGCATCCTGAATTGTTTGATATGTGCGGCATTACTCAACCAAAGGTGAATTTATTGAATTTTCAAATAAATCCAATAAACTTACGTTTACTTGGAAACTAATAAGTTACTTTATTAGGGTGTTCTTCTGTATGGTCCACCAGGTACTGGGAAAACGCTTTTAGCTAGAGCTGTTGCTCACCACACAAGTTGCAAATTCATTCGTATATCTGGATCAGAATTAGTACAGAAGTTTATTGGAGAAGGATCTAGAATGGTGAGAGAATTATTCATCATGGCTCGGGAACATACACCAGCAATCATATTCATAGACGAAATCGATTCTATCGGGACTAAAAGAGTTGAAGGAGCCTACGGTGATAGTGAAGTAGATAGAACTATGCTCGAATTACTTAATCAACTTGATGGATTCGAACCATCTAAGAATATTAAGGTAATATATTTATTTTTGGCATAAATTTAATTTATTCTACATATCTCTATTCGTTTCTTTAAGGTTATAATGGCGACTAATAGAATAGATATTCTCGATCCTGCTTTATTAAGACCTGGAAGAATTGACAAGAAAATATTCTTTCCTTCACCAAACGAAGCAGTAAGCAGAATTTTTTACATCTGTTGAATCCATTATTAAAATTTTAATAAGTATTTTATAGGCACGTCTGGATATTTTGGTAATACATTCAAGGAAAATGAATCTGAAAAGAGGCATAAACATGCACAAAATAGTCGAAATGATAGTGGGTGCTAATGGTGCAGAAGTGAAATTATTATGCATAGAAGCTGGTATGTATGCACTTAGAGAGAAAAGAATATATGTAACTCAAGATGACTTCGAAATGGCAATTGCTAAGGTATCTATTTGTTGTTTCATTTACATCTTTCCGTTTCTTATATTTAACATTCTTTTTATTTATAATTATCTATAGGTTTTTCATGAGGATAAACAAAAAGATATTTCTGTTCAACAAATGTGGAAATAAATTTTTTAAAGCTACAGAATAATTTAACGATTCAAAATAATTCATATAGAATTAAATTCATAACTCCCGCATAATTTTAAATTACATTTTTCTAAAACGTTTTAATATGAAAATTTATATGAAATATTTCTTTATAGTTTTTCTAAATAAATTGAAAAAATCATATTATAATGTATAGATTTTGTTTATTATATACTGAACTATAATTATTTGAGAGAGATATTATTTGGCACCATTTTCCATTCAATGATCAGTAAGAGGAAAGATTATTACAAATTCACCACAAAATATTCATGTTGGAATCCCAAAATCTGTAGGACCTTGGTTAATAAAGAACGATCGCCTAAAATTTGAATATTCTACAATATTTAGTCCTTTTATTATTTTGAGGACGGACAGAGGAACAAATCGAATGTATAAGACATTTCGCTAGTTGAAATTAGTTAAAAATTGAGAAAAAGTTAAAAAGCTGAAATTAGGAATAAAAATATTTATAATAAATTGTATCAACAAAGATCGATAGATTACTATTTAAAGTACAGCATGGAGAAATTAAATCTTCGATATTAATAAACATTCTTCAACAGCTATAAATCGTTTATTTATTTTATTAAAGATTATTTTTAGTCATTATTTGTATCTATATGCTGAATATATCCTAACATTATTAAAAAGATCCAATATACTGTGGTTTATTGTAATAAAATTCATAAAATCAGCATTTGAGATTGAAGATAAATGCAATCTTAATTTAAAATAATAAAAAAAAATACAAAAATATTATTAACCAATTTATAATGGAAACATATACAATATTTAGAATGAGATTGATTATTGTTTTGTTATAAAAAATTTAATTTTTATTATTATAATTTTCTACATTTGTCTTCTAACTTTTGGAATAAAATTTCCGTTAGCTTTTTTTATAGAATTAATTAGCCGTAATTTAATTTATGGATATATATAATTATCATCATAAAAAATAGAATAAACAGATTCTCTTTGTTAATACCAGAAAATATTAAATTTGATTCTGGTTAGAACTGGATATTATTTTTCCATCTCCATTGATATAGATTTCTTTGAGAATATTCTCAGAAATAAAAATACGGGAATAATGGCCACAGTTTAATATTCAGAAATGTCCAAACGACGATAATGAAACATAAAAACAAGATAAAGATTCTGAATGATTATACAAAATATTTTTGAATTTTGGAAAAGTTGCTTATAATAAGTGTTTTTTTCAATTAGTTTATCGTGAAAAAATTTTTACATAATTAAATTATTACATTACAAATAATTAAATTATTTAAATTTTATTAACAATAATCAACTTATATAAAATAATTTATGCATAATTATTTTCTTATTTGGCTAACATTATTGTGTGAGAAACGGATATATACAGTCAAACCCCGATAAGACGCCACCATCCGTTTGGGGACGATTTTGGCGGTTAAAATATGTTTCAATTATTGGACAGAAGTAAACATGACGAATTAAAAATGGCAAATTCTGAAACATCGACACTCGAAGGCATCGGGACTGTAAAATTCGAGAGAGATGATGGAAAAATGACGATACTGAACGAAACATTGCATGTTCTGGATCTAAGGTCAGACTTAATGTCTGTTTGGAAAATAACGGACAAAGGATATAGTGTCACCTTCCAAAAGACGGCTAACTCCAACAATCTGTAACTATTTAAAAATGGTGGATATTCAAAAGCTACTCTATAATAACTGTTGGACTTTTTAATTGATTTTTTTATAAAATTTAAATTGAATTTTAAATAACATTAACCCTGTAAATTTATCCATTTAAAAATAGAAGACATCTAATCTTTTAAATTACTTGTAATAAAGATGAAAAAGAGATAAATAATAAAGTTACTATGTAGATTTATTAAAATTTTTTATTTTTTATCATTGACATGAGATGACACTAAATATTAAAGCAGGGGTAATATATGGCTTAGCTGCATTGCTGCTATAGTCTTTAGAATGGAATATACTTATGTTGTTGTTAATATAATTTAATTTATATAAATTAAATGCATTGAAGATGATTTGATGACATATTTTAATCCTCTAATTTTAATCATTCTTAAATAAATGGCATAAAGTAAGTTCTATCCAGAATTGCTTGTCAATTAATATAATAGAAATTTAGATTTCTTATTAGGAATATACAGTCACTTAAATAAAGCATAGAGAACTACAGCTTTATGTTCCTATGTATCCCATAATGACACTTTCAGTTGCTTGCTTGAGTCAGCTCAATCTAAAAAGCTTGAGTTTTCTCACAAATAAACAGAGGACTGAAGTTCAGGCTTTTATACAAAAAGACTTGAATTCAGTCTATAAAAATATTTTTAAATTGGTCTCTTAAAAGACTTTTTAAATTAGTAAAAAGTATTTATTGGACAAAAACAAAAAATTGTTATATGCTTGAGTCAAAATAGAGATAATGAAATAATACAAATTCCTTTCCATTTAATGTAGTTTTTTTTTATTATTATTATTAAAGATTTGTAATTATAACAACAGTCATGGGACAACTAGATCATAATGAACAGCACCAGATCAGAACTTTAAAACATGATTCTGAATATAAATTTAAGATTATTTTATATCTATCTAAAGTATTTTAAAATATGTATTATCTATGATTTAATTTTTACTTTCAGAATTTTGTGAAATATATTTTGTGTGTATTAATTTAAATAAAAATTATGATTTTACAATAAAGTATTCTTTTTAAAATGTCATTTTAATATAACAAAAAAATACATTGAAATTGATTCCAAGAGCAGTTACGTTATTCAAAATGAGTGCAAATATTGCATTGTGAAAATTTAATCCTACTGATGTAAGAGATTCTTTTCACAGATCTGCAAGTTACCAATATTCTATTACCAACATATATCAATAAGGCACATGTTCAAAACTGTTGGAAATGCTTTGAACCTTCATTTTGAACAATATTACCAAATATTAGGTAGTGTAGCTGATAATGTTTACTGTTCAAATTCTTCAGTTTAGTTTGATATAGATTGACTTTTTGATATTATGACTGAGTTTAAAAAATATGTTATTGTATTGATGTCATTATTATTGAAACAACAAATTAAATAAATCAGTAAAATACATATATAAACACAGTCAAACCCCGATAAGACACCACCATTTATTTGGGGATGATTTTGGCAGCTAGTCAGGGTAGTCAGGGTTTATCGAAAATATGTGTAGTATAGAAATCAAAATGAACTCCGAATTTATTAAATTTAATAAAATACAGTACATTTATATTTTACATTTAAACTTAACATTTCTAAAAAAACTGTATACTTTACAGTATAGTATTTGTACTGTATATGTACAGTACTATAGAGAAAACATGTCCATCCGCTGTTCTGACCCTCTGCTTTGAATTCTCTGTAAAACACAATGTACACAGCTTACTGTACAGTATCCTTATTTGCTTTTGAGTTCTCTATAAAACACAATGTACACAGCTTACTGTACAGTATCCTTATTTGCCGGTAATTCAATAAATGATGGAAACGAACTGGTTCTTACAATCTTAAATTTTCTACAAGCTAGGTATGAATCAAGCTTAAAGAGACACGATTAACCGTTAACTTCATCTCTCCCACCCGATTACAAATGAATCCAGAGTTTTTAATACTGTATATATAATACTGATGAACTTCGGGATGTAAGACTCCTTACATGCTCTTGGAGGATTAACGAAGACAAATACAATACCAAAAAGAATATTTGTTTAGACCAGGGGTTCCCAACGGGGTCGGTATTGACCCCCTGGGGGTCGATGAAATTTTTAAGGGGGTCAGTGATGATCAAGGGGTCTATTGGGTTGGCCGATTTATTGTCCATATATTTATTGTAGGATCTCAGACTGACGTTGTTTTTCTTCTAATGGAATCTGAAACTGCAACGTCACACTACTCGCAGGTATGAAGTAATATATAACACAAACAAACAGTAGAATCAGACTCTGTTTGCAGAATTTAAAATAATCATCTTTAAGGAACTAAAAACTAGTGAAGTGTTGCAGGCCTATTTTTAATTAATTAAATAATTTGTTTTCATTACTGTATGTTAATTATTATCAATTTGCTTATATTTTTATATGGTTATAATTTTATTAATTTTAATAATGATATTGTCGGAATTGAATTGATAAAAAATTGTGATAAAAAAATAAAAAATAACGATTAAAAACTGAGCTAACGAATCACATGATGTGATGATGAGCTGTTATAGAGCTCTATTTTGTCAGAAGTTCACATAATCCCAAAACATAAAATAAAGATAAAGCAAGCGGCTCTTTGAGGTAATATAAAAATAAACAAAATTACAGCACTTATGAGCAGTCCAAAAGTCTTTCTTCACTAAAAACTTAACTTAGAGAAACGCTTTTGGCTATTTTAAAGCCATCATCATCTCATACATTAATCTTATTCTTTAATAATAAATAAGTTAAGGAACGACTGAGGAGTTCTGTTCTTTTTTGGAATGGATTTAAATTTAATATACAGAAACATCTGTTTACCTTTTAAAAATTACCGCTAAAGAAATCACTTCAGAAAAGTTAGGAGGAAATAATAAAATAAGAATAAAAAATTACAAAGTTTACACTAGTTCACACCTGGATGAAATTTATACAACAGAGAAATTACTCATATACAAAAAAAGCCGACACGAGAATGTAATAAATGAAAGAGATAAAGAAGGGCTCCCAGCAGCCTGGAAATATGCCCTAACTAACTGAAGGAAAAACACATTGAAGGAGACTTATCAAACGAGAGACTCCTAGTCTAAACTTTGTAATTCTTTATTCTTATTTTATTATTTCCTCTTAACTTTTGTGAAGTGATTTTTAAAAAGTAAACAGATGTTTCTGTATTTTAAATTTAAATCCATTCCAAAAAAGAACGGAACTCCTCAGTCATTCCTTAACGTATCTATTATCAAAGAATGAGATTAATGTATGAGTTGATGATGGCTTTAAAATAGCCAAAAGCCTTTCTCTAAGTTAAGTTTTTTAGTGAATAAAGACTTTTGGACTGCTCATAAGTGCTATAATTTTGTTTATTTTGTTCACATAATCAGAAGTCGTTAACCAAAGCCTGCGTCATTAGCCAAGACATTTTTTCTTACAGCCATTCGTTGTTAACCAAGTACGTCATTATATGAGGCCATCGTTAACCAAGGTACCACTGTATTTATTACAAGACAATATATGTGTCAGTTTTGCTTAAAGATGCAAAACTGTTTAAAAGTATTTATATTTTAGTTATATGTAACAATAATTCTATCCTATGCTTAAAGATGCAAAACTGTTTAAAAGTATTTATATTTTAGTTATATGTAACAATAATACATTTGCCAATAGGAATTTAAAATAATAAATTAAGCTGCAGTTACAGTATAAAAATTTAATAAAATATAGTACAGGCAGACCTCATTATTGAGCAGTTGCATTCCAGATTACTGTTGCAAAGAGAATCACAGTCTTTTTTCATTTGCTAATACATATAAAAACTTAAAATATATTTACATATGTGTTAATTAAGTGCACAATAATGTTAGATCTAAAAAAAATTAGCCAGAAGGCCAAGTTTTAAAGCATTCACATATCTTGAAGGATCCAGATTTGATTCCAGGTTTCATGCCTTTGGTTTTTCAGGATGGTTTTGGGCCTGGCCCATCTATATGTTATGTTTTATATACTTATTCTAAGTATTCTATGCTCCTCTAGTTACAAACATAATTTGCACATAAGTTTTATTTGTAAATTGGGTAACTGAGATATTGCTGTTATTTTGTCTCCAAAACTACCAAAATAACTTTATATACTTTATTTAGTAATATATTTCGCAATTGGATCAATTAAAAGTTTCTTATTTTGCAGATATGAATGAAAAGTTCTGAATATAAAGCAGAGATTATTTGTGGAATTTCTGCTATTTTAAAATGCATGCTATAATATGTAAACTATGTAATTTTGCATTATATTCATTACTAGGGCATTTTGTTATCATATTGTTTAAAATTATTGAAAACTTTTTGGAATTTTGTGAGATTTGAAAATGAAATTTCATGTTTGTAACTAAAAGAGTGTCTGTATTATTTTGCAGTTAGTTTTTCATTTTTAGATATAAAATAAAAACATGGAATATAATTGAGCAGAGTCATATTAGCAAAGAATTGCAAAGCAAAATAAATCTGTAGAGGGTATTTATAAAAGAATGCCTGGGTTTTAAAAAAAATCATAACTTAGAAACTAAGCATGTTTCACTAATGAAATATGTTACATGAAATAGAAACTGTCCAAGTTTCCATACTAAAGGTTCCAAGTGCCTTCTCCATGAGAGGCATTGGATTTTTCGCAAATCCCCATAGGAAAAAAAATCCCTTAGATTTTTTCTTATGAGGATTTATGAAAGATCATGTATATACCTCCTATGCCATAGATGCTGGATTAATTAAAGGAGTGCATAATAGAAACAATAGCATCAGTAGATAGTGCAATGATTACATGTTCATGAAAAGAATTTAATTACAGGTTTTACATGTATAGTATTATGAAGGATGCCATATTGAGCATCTTTAAAAAACTTCTAGAGTTTGTGGTCAGAGCTATTAAACCATGTATCCCTACCTGGATTAGAAATAAAATTATTGCCTATTGAAACCTGGGCAATCTTTTATAAATACCCTGTATTTATTAATATAGTACGTTAATTTAAATAGAAGTTAAAATAAAATATTTAAGCATTTAAATATTTAACTTCAGTAAATAAAAGAGAATGAGAATTTAAAGAATGTTATCAAGCATTCTGTAAAGAATTAAAATTATTATTATAGTAAAAACAATAATGTTTCTGGAAAATACATTTTTCATAACAAACCTTTTAACGTTATTTTACTATTTTAATAATTTTATTTATTAAAGATGAAAAATTATATTCTATACTTAATTAAATATAGGTAGCTCTCTTATAACACAATAGATAAGTTCTATAAAAAAATGCAGTGTTGTGTGAAACTGTTATATGAGACCTGGAGCCAATATAAAAAAGGGAGTTACATTCAAAAACCAATAAAAAACAAATAACTTTCTTTAATTCCAGATAAGAAACTTAATTTTTATTAAGAATATTAACAACATGAAACATAAAGAAAAATATATACATAAAATCCCCCTAAAAAATATAAGTAAAACAGAAACAAAGAAAAAAGTATACAGCCTATATAATATTCATTTAATAATTATATCTTCTCCTAAAAAATAATATACATCAAACAAAAGGAAAAAGTATACAGCCTATATAACATTCATTTAATAATTATATCTTCTTACCTACTGTTCAGTTAAAATGAGAACGTTCTTCCTTTTTAAAAATATCAATTTCACTTTCTGAACTCTTTCTGCATTTAAAGTTTGTGTACATTCTGCTTTCTTTAAAAAATCTGTAATTTAACAATACGGAGAAAACTACTTGCTTAATACCAAAGATAAGTCAAAACAGCTCTAACAGCAAGTATAAAACGAGTTTATTATGGTATAAAGTTTTCGGACCTTTGTTTGGTCCCTGATCAGTACCATACATTTACTTAAACTATACAACCCTTTAACTCCTTTTTACTTGTTGTTAGAGCTGTTTTGACTTATCTGTAATCTACCCCACTAAACCATCCTGCTACAAAAAACTGTTCCTTAACACATACAAAAAAAAAAAAATTTATAAATAAAACAGTATTTTTCTATTTCACATTCCTCTATTGAAGACTATAAACTTACTTTTTATCCAAGAACTGAAAGTTTGGAACATAAAATACTCAATGGTCAACAATTAACTCAATTTCAAATCAAAATCAAAAATAGATTGCATATCGTCCTTCTCACGGTCAACTAGCAAATTGCTTTTAGGACTAATTTTAGCAAAGTTTAATGTGTGTACCATGTGTCCATAGTATGGATTTACAAGAATTAAAGAAAATGTTTTATGTTGCAGGAGAGTAAATGTAATTTTCTAAATATGTCAAGTAAAAACCATGTTGTAGAAATACTGTGTTATATGAGGTTTCTGCAATTTTCTAATTGTGTTAAAATGTTGTTATACGAGGAATATCTGTATTGAATATAATAATTTAATTTCAATTTGTATCAATTTTTTTAATGACTGATCATTAAATTTTTATATTGTGGTATACTATATATTCTGTTTATCAATATTTAAAATTTACTGATGATAAATTTTCAAAGAAAATATGCAAGTTGTCTTTGATTTACAATGTACTTCAATTTGAACCCAAGATCATAAATCAGAAATGCCAAAAATTTATGATTTCCCACTATCATAATTAGGACTTATTAAGTTTATGATGATAATATACATTATCATAATAAACTTAACAAGCAAAATAATACAGGAATCAGATACAAAAATGATAATTTTGGTACATTGTACATGGATTTATATACATATGAATTGCATTGATCAATCATAGAACTTATCAATTACATCACTGTCTTAAGTATGAATAGTTATAAGTTGAGGACTATCTGTATATAGCCTCTCTAATTTATGTAATACTTGACTTACATAAAATGATTTCCATAACTTATTTATTTTTTTTGGGTATAGAAAGCATAAACTTGTATTGTATTTATAGGTTAAAAAGTTTACATTATTAAAAGTTCATACTATTCAATTTATATTTTTGTATACTATTTGTTGATCTTAATATATTATTGATATAAAATCATCTCATGAAGGGTTATTTCCCTTTCAGTCAAGAATAATATGGCACTATAATGTTATATAGGTGAAATCATTATAGTCTATCTAGTCCTGGGAGTTTTCAGTTCAGAATTTTTGTTAAAAAATTATTTTTTTCAATTTATGCAAAATCTGATCAAGTAATTGGAACAGAAGTTTTTATGTTACATAAAAAAACTTCTGTCCCAATTATTTGTATAAATTAGAGAATGGATGTATAGAGTATTTCTAAAATATCTGGCCAAATTTAAGTCATAGATGATAGTCATTGAAACAAAGCAAAAAGTCTATATAAACATGGGTTCTGAAATGTTTCCTTTTCAAGAGAACAAGGAAGTAAAAACATACAATTGATTAGGCTCACAGTATCTCATTAAATTTATATTCATTCTATTTTTCAATGTACTGATTCATATACAGTGGATTCCACTTAATTGGGACATCGGTTAATTGGGACAAATCTCAAAGAACGAAAACCAAACTAATAAACTAATACAAAATTTAAATGCTTAATTGGGACAGTAGCAGAAAAGGAATTTTCAATTTTTGATATATTTTAGGGATTTTTTGAAAGTATGGCTACACATACATACACTAATTTTTGCCAAGATGTCAAGAAAGGATTTTACACTCAAGTAAAATTGCTTGGCTGAATAAAATTAAAAGCCAGCCATTTAATACAAGCCTTCGTAGACTCACTGAAATAAACCAAAGTCTACCATAGACGTGTCTCCTACAAAAACAAAATCAACTGTGTAAGGAGTGGACATTACAGAAAAAAATTCCAAGAACATCGAAGAGAAAGCGTGATGGAAAGGATTCAGAAGTCGAAGAAGCATTAGATCAATTGATTTTCTATAATTAGCGGCGAGGCGTGAATATCAGCGGTCCAGTGTTGAAGACGAAGTCAGAGGCACAATGGAAAGGATTCAGAAGTCGAAGAAGCATTAGATCAATGGATTTCGATTGGGCATTACAGAAAGAAATTTCGGGAACATCCAAAAGAAAGCGTGATAAAAGAATCCAGAAGGTGAAGAAGCATTAGATCAATAGATTTCTATAGTAGATCCAGAAGTTGAAGAAGCATTAGATCAATGGATTTCTATAGTTAAGATACAAGTCGAAGAAGCATTAGATCAAATGGTTTTCTATAGTTAGCGGGCAAAAAAGCATTAGATCAATGGTTTTCTATAGTAAGCAGGCAAGGTGTGAGGAACATCCAAAAGAAAGCATGATGGAAAGGATTCAGAAGTCGAAGAAGGAAACATTCAAAAGAAAGCATGATGGAAAGGATCCAGAAGTCAAAGAAGCGCATTAGTCAAAAGAAAGCGTGATGGAAAGGATTCAGAAGTCGAAGAAGCATTAGAATCAATGTGGATTTCGTGATGCAAAGGATTCAGAAGTCGAAGAAGCATTAGATCAATGGATTTCTATAGTAGATCCAGAAGTCGAAGAAGCATTAGATCAATGGATTTCTATAGTTAGCACGAGGCATGAATATCAGCAGCCCAATATTGAAGACAGAGATCGGTAAAAAACTAAAAATTAGATACCTATTTTAATAAATCATTAAAATAGGTACCTAATTATTTTTTTTGTACCTATTTTAATAAATCATTAAAATAGGTACCTAATTATTATTTTTTTACCCATTTAGTTTACCTACGAATTACATATTTTATTTTAGAATTTATTACTACTTTTGTTTTCCTACATTATTTATTTACCTACAAATTACATATTTTATTTTAGAATTTATTATGATGACAGCTGGACCAAAATGGCTTAGTCCCAACGTGTCCTGATCTGTAGAGAAGGATTCTTAGGTTACTTAATGTTGCCGGGACAAAATGGCTTGGCCCGACGTGTCCCAATTAAGTGGAATCCACTGTTTATATATATGTTTGGCCCGATGTATCCCAATTAAGCGGAATCCACTGTATATCAAATTTACAGATTGTTGGTTTTCAACTTACACCAAATATTCCTGAATGAACTAATCTGTATCTGTATAAATACGGTATTACTTCAAATTTAAGCCACAGTAGGATTTTAAAATTGGAAAAATAAAAATGATTTTATAATAGGTATTGAAAATAAGAAACATTTTTATTTACTTAAATAGGTACTAATATACATAATAAGCTACCAAATAAATTGTAATCAACGATCGTAATACTATGCGCATACATAGAGCATAAAGAAAAAGCCCGAATGTTGGGGAGTGGGAGCTCGGGAGAAATAAGATGTTAAAATATTCGCTTTGAATTTAAGCTGCACCCAAATTTTACGTCTTAAAAATCCAAATAAAAAGTGCAACTTAAATTCAAAGTAATACGGTAATAATGAATCAATAACTTATATTAGTATATAATGACATAATTTTAAAAACAAAATTAGAAAAAGAAACAAATGCTTTATTACAGGAAAATTAAACAAATTAAAACAATGCTGAAAAGACAAACAAATAGGATTCTGGAAACAAAATTATATAAAATGCATAAGAGATATAAAAACAAATCATATATTTTTATTTTCTAACAGTATCTATATATTTCAATTATAATTTTTCCCAAATAGGCTCTTCAACCTCAGATATTCTTTCCAACCAGCATAATGATTTAACATTATCATAATTATTCAGATGATAGGCAGGGTCTTTCTCAAAAATATGTAATGTATAATCTGATATTTGTCTATTATTCAGGACAGTATATTGTGACACTCTACTAATTAACAAGGTTACGAGATAAACATAGCTTGTCAGCATAGTCCAATATACAGGGTGTTTCAAAATGAATATCGGAGTTTTGAGGCTTCGTAGTATTTATGATATTTAACTTACAGTTATAAATAATACATCAAATGAAAGAACAACTCAAACAGTTTTTCCTACAAGTGTTCAATGTGAACACCTTTCATCACACAATACACATCGAGTCGATAGGCAAGTTCTTCCCAAACCTTGATCAGTGTGTCTGGAGTAATTGTTGCAACAATTGCTTCAATCCTGTTTCTTAACTAGGGTAGGTCAGCTGGTAGCAGAGGCACATTATGAGTGTTCACATGTCCACTGATTTGTGAGATGAAATGTCGATTCATCACTGAAGATGACATGATCAAAAAATCTTCATCGTCATGCAGCAACATTTCGTTTGCAAAGTTGGCACATAAACCATAACCTGTAAGCTTTAGAGCTTGTAACAACTGCAAACGATAAGGACATAGTTGTAAACGTCTCCGTAAAACTCTCCACACCGTCGTCACTGGAATTGCTAATTCACGACTAGCCTTCTGAACTGATTTCTTGAGGCTACACGTGAAAGATTCTCTCACTCGCTCAACACGTGTGAGGGACGGAGAAGGAGTGAAAAAATAAAAAAGTTTACGAGCAGGTTTACCTGATGGTGGTCGCCATGTTCGGAGGAGTTGCCAGAATGTCGTCCTTGTATTCCGTTTTGAACTTTGTAATAGTTAGTTTTTTATTTATTGTAATTTAATATGGATAGATAAGAAGAAATAATTGAATTTATATAATCAATAATATATTATTATTAATA
>AYEL01091267.1:0-18955 GCA_000484575.1 Olivierus martensii
CTAAAAGAGTTGACATTAAAAGAGAAAGTTGATCTTCTGCATTATCTGGAAAGTAGCAGCCAAAGAAAGACGGCAGAACATTTTGGTGTTAGCAAGACAACAGTTAGCAACATCCAAAAATGCAAAGATGAGTATTTGGAGAGATACATTAAGGAAAGTGGGGACCTACAGCGGAAGAGGAGGAAAACTTCCCGTGATGAAGTCAATGAAGCAACCTTATGCTGTTTCAAACAGATGAGGGCAGTTAATGCCCGAATCTCTGGACCTATAATTCAAGAAGTTGCTAAAAAATTTGCACAGGAATCGGAGGTAAAAGATTTTCAAGCATCAAGTGGATGGCTAGAAAAGTTCAAAGTGCGGCAAGGGATCTCTCAAAAAGTCTTGTGCATCCAATCTAATGAGGTTTCAATTGAAGTTGTTGAAGAGTTCATGGAAAAGTTCCCAGATTTTGCAAGAGGCTTCAGAGATGAAGACATCTTTAATGCTGATGAGTGCGGACTCTTTTTCAGAGCAATGCCCGACAGAAGCCTCGTCTTGAAGGGTGACAAATGTAAGAGTGGAAAGCTTTCCAAAGAACGTTTTACAGTTCTACTTTGTGCTAGCTCAACCGGAGAGAAATTAAAGCCTTTGGTGATTGGTAAATCGGCCAAAGGCCCGATACCAGGAGGTAAATGCTCTTTCAAGAACTTGAAGCATGACTGGTGTCATATTTGAGGAGTGGTTAAGAGACATTGACAGACAAATGAAGAAGAAGAAATGGTATATTCTACTTACAGTTGACAACTGTCCTGACCATTCACAAGTGGATAACCTCACAAATGTGACACTGAAATTTTTGCCTCCAAACACGACATCAAAAGTCCAACCTCTTGACCAAGGCATCATGAAAACATTCAAAATGCACTATCGTTCCCAGCTCCTGCAGTGGATCATCACCAAGACAGGAGACTCTGGTCTAACTGTGGAAGCTACTTCATCTGCTGCATCAGTTAACACTTTGGATGCTGTTCTCTGGATTAGTTCTGCTTGGAATAAAGTTCAACCAGAAACAATACAGAAGTGCTTCAGAAAAGCTGGATTTATCACAACCCCAGAGCAAGATCTTGTGGCATCTTCACACAGTCCATCTCCCATGCCAGAATTCGAGGAAGTAGATTTTGAAGGTTTTGTTGCAATAGATGATGAAGTAGCAACCTGCAATGAACCTGATTCAGAAGCAATTTTCCAGGCAATATTGGCTGAAGCACATCCCAGCAAAGAAGTACCAGAAACAAAAGAACAGAGTGATGTCGATAGAGATGCAGAGATTCCAAAAGATGATGATGTTAGGCATATGAAAATGAAATTGAAGTCATTTGCTGTGGAAAAATGTCCAAGTATGTTGACTGGTATAGCCAGCATTGACAGTGCATTTTCCTCTTATCTTTATGCAAAGAAGAAAAACCAAACAAAGATTGATTGTTTTTTTCAGAAAGAATGATGAGTGTGTGTATTGAATACCATAGACCTACTGTGTAATATCAAATTCTGTATTGAACCATACAGTACTGTACTGTATTTGTTTTAGATGATTTTGTATATACAATTACAATATGTATTGATTCATTTATTCGCTATTCTTAATATTTTATGTCTAATAATTATGCGTTAAAAAATTGATCATCTGAATAGGTTAATTATAAAGCATATAAAAAAATGATTATAAATATAGTGCAAACTTTCTGTTATTTGATGTCGTGTTGGAGTACTGTTCGTGTACTTTTGTGAATGTTGGTGAATATCCTTTTAAAGGATTTGGTGTGGATTGTAAAAGTTATTCAGGAAGGAACAGGTCTTTATTTTAATAAGTTTGTATTTCCTACTAACTTAAGAAAAGTTCAAATAAAAGTGTTTTTGGAATGGATGTAATTCAGCGTTTAATTAACTGTCTGCGTAATTTGGAATTAAAGGTGGAGATGTCAGCCAGACTTGAACCGAAACGATGCAGCAACGAACATCAGGGAGGTCGCGACTCTGATAGCGAGGAGGGGGAAACCCCAAATCGTTATACACGTTCTTCAGTAACTCTTGGCCAGGAAATAGTGCATGAGCATGTGCACAGGTGTACCAACAAAACTGTTTGAGTTGCTCTTTCATTTGATGTATTATTTATAACTGTAAGTTAAATGTAATAAATACTACAAAGCCTCAAAACCCCGATATTCATTTTGAAACACCCTGTATTAGTGTCTAAATCTTGGTATATCAATTATCTGAAAAGGAAATCTGTCTAACACACCAGTGATCTAGACCATTAGTATACTAGACAAATTTCCACTATAGTCTGTTTCAAGATAACCTGACAGCCGAACCACCAAAGGTGGTTCTACTGTATTCATACACGATTTGTAAATAAATGCATGTGAACAAACTAGCATTTGCCATGCTTTCCATTGTTTAAAACAAGCCTCTTGATTAGTTAAATTTTGTCATGTGATTTTCAATAATTTAATATTTCGATATTTTATTTCCTAAAACAACAAATTATAGGATAATATATCATTTTTATATTTTAAAATATTAATATTAAATATAACTAATAGGAACTATTTTCCTTTGTATAGAAATACCCACAACAATGGTAGTGATTTACTGTCAGATTATCTCAGTGTTTCCCAACAGGGGTGCACACCCCACAAGGAGGCAATTTCAGAATGAGTTATTAGCAATGAATTTTTTTCATTTCTTTTGGTTTTAGGGGCAATATATACAACATATAAATATATATTGCAATATACACATTTTTTAAATTAAAATCAGAATGTACACTGCAATTGTGAAACTTTATTTGCTGTTTTTCTTATTACTGGTAATTTACATTATAGTAAGACCCTCCTTAATACTGCTCTGTTTAACGCTGTTTCGATATAATGCAGTTTTTCAAATTCTATATTTTTTATTGATTCACTTTGACCGGTTTCTCAATCTGTTATACTCACATAAATACAAAATCACATGAAGACGTGGATATTCTGAAAATGAGGAGCAAAAGGAACTTGTAACGAATTTTCTCAAAACAAGTTTAACTACTATTACAGAAATTATAGATCAGTTTATATAAAATGATCGAAATTTTGATAGAAGTTCAAAGACAAAACGAAGGGTCATGGATGCGATGTCTTGATATTGATATTTGTTTGCTAAACAAAAGAGGAAAAGGCAAACAATGTTAGATGAGTTTTTAACGAAAAAGCAAAAAATGAGGAACTCATAACAGACATAAATTATCTATTTGAATATTTTTGATTTTCATGAATGATTTACGAATACAAATTGATGTTAGCAATAAAAAATGCTTATAATTAATGTAATATGATAGTAATAATACATGTTACAAAATAAAATAAAATATGATAGGTATATTTTTTTATTCACTGTCCTGTTTCATCTATCCCATTATTTACATGTTAAGATAACCTCATTTAACACTATTTCATTTAGCGCTTAGTTTTGTTGGAACGTATCTCCCTGTTAAATGGGGTCTTACTGTATTGTTATTTTTTAACAATTTTTAGTGATTTCTTCCTCAGTATTTCAACTATCCTTTTGTTCTTTTATTTTTCTGTTTCATGGATGCCATGATTTTGGAAGCCTGTTTAGATCAAAATAATAGCTTGTTAGGCTTTTTCCACATGAATAGGAATTCACTTTTTGAATAATACAAAATTATATGTCACAGGGGGACATTGGGATTTTAGAGATGCTTAGATGGGGCATGGCCATAAAAAGGTTGGGAACCACTAGGTTATCTTGAAATAGACTATAGTGGCATGCTAGTAATAGGATGTTAGGGAACTATTCTAAACATTTTCAATTTAATTTTGGGTCAGAATAAATTTTATTTTCAGATGAATAGTAAAATTTATAATTTAATTATTACTCAATAAGTGGAGTCACATTAGTTTATATTTATTTAACTTTAATTCAGTTTCCAAATAAGTATTGCTGAGATTATTTGGCTATATAGTTTGTTTGATTAATCTTTATCTGATTGTTTGATTCATAAAAGACTTTTGCAAATTTTAATATTCTTTTTTTTATTCTCCAGTTTCAGTTGCATTATAGATATTAAAATTCATTTATTTTGCAAATAAATTTTAAAATAAAATATTTCATTTATTAAGAAAGTAATGATAATATTTAAAATACTGTAATTTAAGCAAATTTTTATTTAAAATTTCCTTTAAAAGTTGAACTGATTAAAATTTTGAATTAAATTTTGAATAAAAAAATATTAAAATCTATAAATTACAAATAACTAAAATTTAACTATAAAAGAATTCAATTCTTATAAAAAATATTATTTTAGAATTTTAGCTTTTAGATACTACCAAATAAAATATTACAAGAACATGACATTCATAGCTACTATTCTAGTTAATTGATAGAAATTAGAGAAGTCAGGAAAAAGTAAATTTACTCTGAAGGCTATTAGTTAAGTTCTCTTGTATAACAGCTGGTTCTATGTTAATTTATATATAATTATGAGTTATTATTACAAAAAAGAACAATAGATCTTTTTTAAATAAAGCCATCAACTTGAAATAGACTATTTTTAGTCTGAAAAATTTAATTCAGACTGAAATATTTCACTTCTACTTTAAAATAAAAATTCTGTATTCAATACAATACTTAAATATCCATTTCAAGCTGATGGTTTTATTTAAAACAAACACCTATTATTTTTTCATTATTTAAACTTTGTGAAAATGAAACTTTGATAACCATAATATCTAAACTGATTAAAATTTAACACATATTGACCAAATAAAAAAATGCCATAAAATGTTAATCACCACTTTTTAAATAATTAATTATGATAAAAATTTATTAAAAATAGTATTGTAATCTTTTTTGTTTCATTATATTATACAAAACTACTTGATTTTTAGTAAAATAAAAAAATGAAAAATTTTTATTCAACAACAAAACAAGCAGAAAGGTTTTTATGAAATGACAAAAATGTTAAGCAATGTTGATAAATGTCAGTCAACAATGTTGCACTGGAAGTGTATCTAGCTAGTCATCAATGTGCCAAGCACTATGTGGAGGATTATACAATTCAAATTATTGTTGCAAACTAAATTTGATTAATGGTGTGCATTTCCAATTTTGGAATGGCATCTGAAATCTGTGCCATACATTGTAGATGCAAATTATCTGATATAAATTTAAAGGTTTATTTTACAGAAAAGTAATTATTTCAAATGCAGAAAAATTTTAAGTTAAGCAATCATAAGTTGAAGGTTGCCTTTAGTTAATCCATAATACACTGATCATTTATCTATAATTATTTAATATTAGGATTATCACTTAAGATTTCATCATATAAAAATAAGTTTATATTATATAATATAGATGAGATAAAATGGTGCAATCTGAGTAATGATTCCTAAATTTGCAACCATTATTTTAATTTAAAAGTAGCCATTAAAATTATTCATATTTGTAGCTTCTAGCATAGAGCTGATATTCATCAATATCAGCTCTATGCTAGAAGCTATATATTAATTACCAGTTTCTAATCAATGATTAAATTGTAATCTATGCATTCTTTATACTGTTCTTTACTTTTTGTACATTTTTGTTCCTTATACAAGTAGTCCTCAAGTTACGACAACTTGACTTATGATGGCTAAAAATTATTAAAAATTCTCTAATTCAACTTTACTGCCTGCATAAACATATATATATATCACACTGTTTTTGTATATGCATCACAACATTGCTATTAGTTGGCAAGAAAAGCCTTTCAACAATACAAAATAGCCACTAATGTGATTCACCACTTCTAACTTATCATAGGCCTGTGGCATATTAGTTGTTAATCAGCAGTCAAAATGTCCATTTCTCTCATTGTAATTTTTGTATCTCATCATAACTCTGTCCAGGAACATTGAGAGACATTGCTGGACCAGAGGGAAATATTTACATGGGCCCCCAAGTAATTTTAAAGTCATAAGATTGGGCAATTTATTATCCTTCTTCGAACTCTAATTTTAGCATTGTCCTATAATTAATTAGCACCTAAAAAAACTAATTATGGGATGATGTCTGGACCCGTGAATCTTGGACCTGGAAAATTTTACCCCATCTCATCAGACCTGATCCTGTCATGTCCAGTAAGAGAAATAATACTATTAATGAAAATTCCAACTTAAAAAAAAAAAAAAAGGAAATCTTTAAGTTTAATCATTTTAAGTTAAATAGAAACTTAATTTAACCTAACCTAACATTTTAGAAAATATTAAATCAGAAATCAAACAAATCAAGAATTAAAAAAATCCTTGACTTATGACGGGGGTATTCGAATAGAACCCAGTCATAACAAGGACTACCTGTAAATCAAAGATTGTATACAGAACAATACAGTAGGTGCAACTTAAGCAATTAATTCATCCAAAAAATTTCCATTTAAATTGAAACTGCATAATTCCAACAATACTTAAATTCAGTATACGTGAATGGATGCATTACCAAACAGAATGGCTAAATGAAATTTATGAGCATATTTTAAGCATACATAAGAAAATTTAAGGTCATAAGCAATATTTTTACAAAAAATAAATTGTTTAATGAAATTTTCATTTGCATTCTATGGAAATTCAATCTAATTTTGTTTTATATTTTAGAATGGAATTTTGGAATCATAATGTTTGCTATATAAGCATATGACAGTTATGTTCCAGACCACCACTGTAAAGTGAAGCTTTTTTTCATTTGCTAGTGCATATAATGTTATAGTATCATTCATTAACCTGCATAATAGCACTAAACCTAAAAAAGCTCAGCAAGATGACCAGGTGATTAGCTTACTGTCTTGTGGATCTGGATTCAATTCCAGGTCTCATATCTCATTTTTCAGATAAGACTTTTTTTGATGTGCCATATTAGCAAAATATTATAAACTAAGGTATGCCTTTATCTGAAAATTGATCATGCAGAATTTAACTTAACAAATTTTTCATCAGATTACACTTAAAAATATTATATATCTAGAAAGAACACAGCTGCCACTTCTATCATCTAACACTTTTAAATCTTTTTTTTTTTTTGTATTTTTATTGAGTGCCAAGTTTGAATAATATCTGAATCAAATATACGGTGGTACCTCGCAATTCGATGTCCCATAATTCGACATTTGAATTTCGCGGATTGGCGCATGCACGTACATGGAATTGTGTGATGTCATTTGCTACTCATCAGTTCTTGTTGGGCTGCTTTGGTATTTGTTTTAATTTTCAATCCTGCATTTTTCAAAGTAAAAAATTTGTGAATCCGTAATTATTATTAGTTTTTTGAGTGAAATGTAAGGATGGATTCAAAGAAAACTGACCAGAGGAATAATTCTGGAAAGAACACTTGATTGAGCATAGAGAAGAAAGAAATTGTAGATGAAGTGCAGAAAGATAAAACAATTAAGATATAACTCAAGAGTATGGCATTCCTAGGACAACTGTGGCAATGTTTTGCAACAGAGAGAAAAGAATAATTTACAAGTTGAATTTTATATTATTGAAACAGTTCATCAGATTTATTGTGAACTCTAAAAACATTTTATAAATTAGTTCTTATAAAATTCTAAACCATACCTCATTTTTCACAAACCTACTTTATCACTACTTTCTGTTTTTCAAATATTTTTTCTATGAAATTTTTTCATAAAATAACATATATGCAGAGGACTGCAGAACTTCAGAAATTTGAGCTTCTCGAACTGTAGTGTCAGACATGTAGAACCAACGTTGTTGGTTGACTGAGCTACGACGATATGCAATAAAATGTCCAGAGAAAACATTTCCTATATGCACAATGACAGCTTTCAATATATAAAGATGACTTTGATTTATAGTTTTCCTAAAATAATACATTAAAACTTTTAAATTTGAATAAATTTTTTATTGAAAAACTATTAATAATCATAAATTGTACAGATATCAATTTTTAATTATTTTCATATTTCTTCATGTTAACTAACTTAACAAAATTTCATATACCATTTTACTATATTCTGTTGATATATTACACTTCAATAAATTTTTACCAACTAACAGTAAATTTTTATATCAATACATTTTTTTTCATTCAAAAAGCAATTATATATAAACTATTGCAATTAGAGCAATAATGCTGCAATTTATATAAACAAATAATGTTTGCTAGTGGTATGGGAATCAGTTTGTTGTATGATTAATGCTACTTTAATCAAACAAATGTTTGATTAAGGTAGCATTAATTTATATTAATGCTATCTTAATCAAAAACAAAAAAGTACAGTAAGACCCCACTTAATGCTGCTCTGTTTAATGCTGTTTTGATATAACATGGTTTTTTGCAGGAAGGCTTCATTACAACATCCAAGGATTAATAAATTGTGTATTGTGTATAAAATAGTGTACAGTAAGACCCCGTTTAACACTGTTTCAATATAACGTGGTTTTTCAAATTCTATGTTTTTTATTGATTACCTTTGGTGCAGTTTTTCAAACCGTTATACTCACATAAATCCAAAATCACACAAATTTGTTGCTTTGATACTCCTATGGTCTCTCTCAATACATTTGATTTCAGTGCAGTGTAGTATATACAAAAATCTGCTGCGGTCACAGTTCATATTTATGTTCGGTCATCAACATTATTTTATATCAATAAAAATAACAATCATCCCATTTTAATTTTAACCTGAATGCTGACACTTCAAACTATATTTCCTTGAAGTTAGAACATTTTTCTTTCATTGATATTTTGGTTAAAACAAGTTTAGCCACTATTACGGAAATTATGGATCAGTTTATACAAAAAATGATCCAAATTTTAATAGAAGTTCAAAGGCAAGATGAAGTGTCATGGGTTACAATGTCTAGTTATTGACAAAATGAAGTGTCATGGATATGATGTCTCGCTACCGATAACTGCTTGCTGAGGAAAAGGCAAATGTTAGATGATGTCTTAACAAAAAAAAAAAACTAAGTGTCAAATGAGTGTGAGATTCCAAACCCCCCTTTCTCCCCTTTTCTACTTATTCATCTAAAAAACTTAATAGCCTATGCATACCTATTTTTCTTGGCAACATTGTGTAGGTGTTTATAAAAACAATCACCGGAGATAAAAGTCTACTATTACCAGCTGATATTTTTTGAATTACAGCTGATGGTTTTATGAATTTTTGAGATATTTTACAATTTCTTGTCTATCAGATTAAAGCAATTCATTGAAATCTAAATTTTTTATGATGAGAAAGTTATTAAAGGATCTCTTTAATAGATCCACAACTCTGCTATCATCTCAAAAACATCAATCTCATATAAATAACAATGATTGAAATATGAAAGTGCTGTTGGTTTGTTTTCCTCTTAGAAAAAAAATAAATAAAACATGAAAATTTGTTCCTAGATGGAAGTACTTGGAATGGTTAGTTATTTTTGGAATGTAAGGTTGCCTTTTTTAAAATAGGTAGTTTTGACTTATGATGGAGTTTGATTTTAACCCTACTATCATAAGTCAAAGTGGTTGCAAGTTGGAAATGCCCAAAAGTTATGGATTTCTCACTACAAATAGGATACTTTTTGTATATAAGATCATTGGTGAAGGACTAGAACCCTTTGTCAATTGCATTGACCCAATCACAGAATTTATTAATAGCACCATCATAAATATAAGTGATCATGAGTCAAGAACCATCACTAATATATACAGTAAGACCCCACTTAATGCTGCTCCGTTTAACGCTGTTTCAATATAACGCGGTTTTTTTCGAATTTCATATTTTTTATTGATTCACTTTGGTGCAGTTTTTCAAACCATTATATTCACATAAATCCGAAATTGCACTTATTTGTTTCTTTGATACTTTTATGCCGTCTCGCAATGTGTTTGATATAAGTTCAGTACAGTACATACGATAGTTTGCAGCGATCACAGTTCATATTTATGATCGTTCATCAATGTTATTTACAGTTAAAGTTTAGCCACTATTATGGAAATTATGGATCAGTTTATACAAAAAACTATTACGGAAATTATGGATCAGTTTATACAAAATGATCCAAATTAATAGAAGTTCAAAGGCAAGATGAAGTGTCATGGGTTACAATGTCTAGTTATTGACAGTTCAAAGACAAGACAAAGTATCATGGATGCAATATGTTGCTATTGACAGTTGCTTGCTGAATGAAAGAGGAAAAAGCAAACTATTTTTCGTTAGATGATTCTTAATGAAAAAAACAAAAAGTATCAAATGTGGAAGAACCTTCCTCATCATAAACAAATTATTTACTTGAATATTTTTGATGTTAATGATTTACGAATACAAATCGACATTAGCAATTAAAAAATGCCTATAATTAATGCAATACAATAGTAATAATACATGTTATTCCTCATCCAAACATAAATTATTTACTCGAATATTTTTGATTTTCATGAATGATTTGAACCTTCTTCATCATGAACAAATTATTTACTTGAATATTTTTGATTTTCATGAATGATTTATGACAAATTATTTACTTGAATATTTTTGATTTTCATGAATGATTTATGAATCCTTCCTCATCACAAACATAAATTATTTATTTGAATATTTTTGATTTTCATGAATGATTTATGAATACAAATTGATATTAGGTAATAAAAATATCTATAATTAATGTAATACAATAGTAATAATACATATTACAAAATAAAAAAAAAGTATATTTTTCTATGCACTGTTTCGTTTCACCTATTCCCATTATTTAGGTATTAATATGCCTCGTTTAACGCCATTTTGTTTAGCGCTTGGTTTGTTTGGAACGTATCCCCTGCGTTAAATGGGGTCTTACAGTATAAGAAAAAATTATATAGGAAAATATATTCTATTTTATAATGATCATTATTTAATCTAAATAAAAAAATTACTTCTTTTAAAAAATCTGCACTTAATTTTATATAATTGCCTTCAGTCTTAATAAAGCATATATTTTTTTTTGTTTGATTATACAAAACTGTGAACTTATTTGTTTTCAGTAATTTAATATTTTTTATTTATAATTAAATAAAAAATATTAAATTTTAACTGCATAGTTATGCATAATCAGTATTAGGGTAGGGGAACATGATTTATATAAGAGAGTAGATTGCTGAATAACTTAGTATAGAAAAGTAGCTCGCATAGTAAAAAAAATATATTGTTTTGACAAAAACATCCTGTCTGGTATGATCAAATATCAATAATTTTCAAAAAATTTGAAATTACAGTAAGACTCTGATTAATGCTTCTCCACTTAATGCTGTTTCAATATAATGCAGATTTTTTGAATTCTATATTTTTTATTGATTCACTTTGGTGCAGTTTTTCAAATTATTATATTCACATAAATCCAAAATTGCACAAATTTGTTGCTTTAATACTCCTATGCTCATCATCAGCAGACTTTCGTATGTTCTACACAGGGCCGGATTTATCAATAGGCCGACTAGGCCACGTCCTACGACCCCGTGATTCTAGGGGCCCCAAAACTATGAATCAGTTTCAACTTTTATAAACTTTTAATAAGAAAAAATGGATTTTTATTAAAGTGCTAGATAAAAAGTAAAATTTTAAAGGTTCCTTATGTTATAAGCAGCCTTTAAAATTAGACGTAGCTGATTTGAATTTTTAGGGGCCCCAAAGAACCTTTAAAATTAGACATAGCTGATTTGAATTTTTAGGGGCCCCAAAGCTCTTTAAAATTAGACGTAGCTGATTTGAATTTTTAGGGGCCCCAAAGCCTTACTCGTCCTAGGTTGATTTGAATTTTTAGGGGCCCCAAAGCCTTGCTCGTCCTAGGGCCCCCAAAGTTCCTTATAAGTTATAAGGAGCCTTTAAAATTAGACGTAGCTGATTTAAGTTATAAGGAGCCTTTAAAATTAGATGTAGCTGATTTGAATTTTTACCCCAAAGGCTTGCTTGTCCTAGGGCCCCCAAAAATGCAAATCCAGCTACCCCAAAGCCTTGCTCGTTCTAGGGCCCCTAAAAATGCAAATCCGGCTCGAACCTTTAAAATTAGACATAGCTGATTTGAATTTTTAGGGGCCCCAAAGCTCTTTAAAATTAGACGTAGCTGATTTGAATTTTTAGGGGCCCCAAAGCCTTGCGTGTTCTAAGGCCCCCAAAAATGCAAATCTGACTCTGATTCTACACTGCAGTCAGAGTTCATGTTTATGATCAGTCATCAACATTATTTTACATAAGGAACTTGAGAGGGATTTCTCAAAACGAGTTTAGCCACTATTACAGAAATTATGGATCAGTTATACAAAATGATCCAAATTTTGATAGAAGTTCAAAGGAAATGAAGTGTCATGGATATGATGTCTCGCTACCGATAACTGCTTGCTGAGGAAAAGGCAAATGTTAGATGATGTCTTAACAAAAAAAAAAAACTAAGTGTCAAATGAGTGTGAGATTCCAAACCCCCCTTTCTCCCCTTTTCTACTTATTCATCTAAAAAACTTAATAGCCTATGCATACCTATTTTTCTTGGCAACATTGTGTAGGTGTTTATAAAAACAATCACCGGAGATAAAAGTCTACTATTACCAGCTGACAAATCAACCGCAAGTATATTACTGCCACCGATTTTCTGATACCGTCCTTCGAAGCCAACTGTTCCCTTCCTTTGTCAAAATGTATATAAAAAAATATTTTTGTTTTGTTTTACTTTTTATAATATTACAAGATACTACCTCTGTCCATAAAGTTCAGTGAATGACGGCATATTGCGCATGCTCATAAAAGTGTGTCACCACCGTATCCCGCACCGGACAGCTCAAGACGTATAAACAAGTTTCAGAGCGACAGCGCTGCGAGTGTTGTTCTCATGTGTAAACAGCAGATTTTAGAGTGAAGCTTTAGTGCACTCGGTCGAAATTCAAAATGGATCAGCGAATGAATATCCTTTTCTGTTTCAAACTTGGTAAATCAGCGAAAGAGACTCATGAAATGCCGACAACAGTTTACAAAGAAAATGCTGTCACTTTGAAGTGTGTTCATGAGTGGTTTAAACGCTTTCGAGAAGGGCGGAAGACCATGGAAGACGACCCCAGAGTGGCCGGCCTACAACTGCATGCACCCTGGACAACATACAGAAAGTGAAGGAAATTTTGTCCCAGGATCGTCGTGTGACAGTGCGAATGATAGCAGAGGAAAAGGGAATTGGTCGTGAAACAACCCATCTCATAGTGACCCAGGATTTGGGTAAACGCAAGGTTTGCTCCCGACTTGTGCCCCACAATTTGACGCCAGAACAACAGCAGCTTCGACTTGATGCCTCTGCGGACCTCATTGACATGGCGGATCAAGATCCAAATTTCCTGAAAACCATCGTCATGGTGATGAGAGCTGGTGCCTGAAATACAACCCCAAAGGCAAGCGTCAAAGTATGGAGTGGTGGGGTCCAAAGTCGCCAAAAACAAAGAAGGTGCGTAGTGAGAAATCCCACATCAAGACAATGCTCATAGTGTTCTTTGACTTTGAAGGTCTCATCCATAAGAATTCCTCCCTGAGGGCATGACGATGAATGCCGCTATGTACATGGAAATCCTGAAATGTCTGCTGCAACGGATCAAGCGGGTATGCCCCCAGTATGACAAACAAGGCAACTGGACTTTGCTCCACGATAATGCCCGGCCACACACTGCCTTTCTGGTGCAGCAGTTCTTGGTCAAAAGGGGAGTTGTGTCACTCAATCACCCACCCTACTCCCCAGACTTGTCTCCCCCGGACTTCTTCTTGTTCCCCAAATTGAAATCAGCCCTGAAGGGCCAGAGTATTCGGACATTTTGGACATCCAACGTAATGTTACAAACCAACTTAAGGCTATCCCAAAAAACGACTATGCCAGGAGTTTCCAGGACTTGTACAGCCGTTCCCAGAAGTGCATTACCATCGATGGGGATTACTTTGAAGGACAGTAAATGCTGTTTCAGGTAAGTCAAAAATATATTCGCAATGTAGACATATTCACCGAACTTTATGGACAAAGGAAGTATTAATAATTATATGCTCAATTAACTATTGGAATATTAAATCGTTAATGCTAGAATATATATATATTAAATGAATATCTCAATTATCAAGTATTTTTTATATAACTTTAGAAAATAATATGAAATCAATGTATGATTATAATTTGATAAAAAGATTTGCTTAATTTAAAGTTATGTAATCATGAGAACAAAGAAAAGCTAACAAAACCAAGAAAATCTTTGGACTAGAATTTCTGAATTCTTTTGGCCTGGATAAAAATTTTATCCTCTTAAATTACAAAACCTTTTTATAAACAATACCTCGAGAGAGGAAATAAAGTTCTTATAACCGACATTAAGGAGATCAAAGTTGACCAGGTCTCCCAACAACCACAAGTCATAAAAATAAAATCTTGAAAGTTCTGCTGCCAATCCCAGGAAGAAATCATCATCTGATGGAGAGAATATGTTAAACAATTTGAACCCCTTTCCTCACCTATCGGGATTGGTGGGGACACTGAGGGGCAGGGATGGATGTTTTGGAAACCTGGAAGTCAGTCATGTCCAAAAACTTTTGGTGTGCCCATCATTTTGCCTAAATGTCTCCCAAGTGTCTTCTGTCTCAAAGTAACTGTTTGTCGAACTCTTCAAAAAATCTGTGGAAACAAGTTTCGAAGAAAAAAGGAAATATTTGAAACAACTCTCTCAAGAGGTATCGTTTATAGATGCATAAAAATTTCTTTAAAGTTAGGATAGGTTGTTATAAATATAATATGAAAGATTTCATTAGTTTTTCTCGATTTAGTAGTCTATTTGGGGCAAAATTAATAATTTATATATGTTCATTCTTGTAATTGTCTGAGTTATTCTTTGTATATTTTAGTTTAATATCAATAAATGTTTTTGTTTTTATTACTTAAATTATTCGTCTTTACTTCTGTGTGTTTCCAATAGCATCTGAACTCTGGAATTACCACTTATCCATGTGCCATTATTAAAACTTTTGGCCTTAAATTCTAAAATCCACATTTAGTGTGAGTGAGAAAAATTATCACACTTGGTGTCAGAATCCGACTCGAGTGTCTCCATTCGGCAGTTGAATCGCATCTAAACTCAACCGTTTTGGTCCCACATGAGGAAGAACCTTCACCATCACAAAAAAAAATTATTTACTTGAATATTTTAAATTTATGTGAATGATTTATGAATACAAATCGATATTAGCAAAAAAAAAAATACCTATACAGTGGGTGATCAGTTAATGAACATAATCCGTTCAAAGATGATGTCCGTTATCTGAATTGTTCATTATCTGATCATCAATTTATCATAGGTTTTTATGTGAATTTGATTAATTCATTCTGGAGACCCCAAAAAAATAAAAAAAAATTATGTAATTTCTTATGTTTATTTATACGTGATGACAATCATATATATATCTATATATATACACAGTCTTGCATTTTCACCTATTATGTTTATTTTCCGTTTGTGAAACATTAAAGAATCTGTCCAATGTCGATTGCTTTTCTCTCTTCAGGATTTTTCAAAAGTGATTAATAGTATTGTCACCGTCAAGATCCCCAAGCCTATTGACATTAACCTGGTATGGGTGTCATTCTAAGACCAAAACATTGTAAAATCTCTCTCTTACATTATTTAATAAATCTTTGATTTATTTTAAGTTGTCTTCGAGTTCATTTTAATCAGGAAAATCTACTGTTCTCCCATCCTTACCCATAAGTCCATGAACACACAAGGCCTAAGCATGTCATTCCATTAAGTTCCAGTTAGTTAAGCTGCCATATTCTCATGAGATATTTTTATCTGGCAGTGACCACTTACAGAACTCATCTCAGGCTGGCCAACACCAAAGATGGGGTTCAATGGGACTAGCCCAGACCCCTCCTGAAAAATTGGAGGAGTGGGACCCAGAACCTCCAGGATGATAGGTCACAGCTTTACCACGTGGCCATCTGGCCAACCTGTCATTCTGCAGATCCCACAGTTCATTCTGTGAGGTATTCATTATCTGAACATAAAAATCTTTCACAAAAGTGTTCATTATCCGATTTCTTGGTTAACCGATCACCCACTTTAACTAATGTAATACAATAGTAATAATATATGTTACAAAATAAAATAGAAAAATGGTATGTATATTTTTTTAATTCATTGTCCTGTTTCACCTATCCCCATTATTTACGTATTAAGATGACTTCATTTAATGCTGTTATTAATGTCATTTAGTGCTTGGGTTTTTTGCAATGTATCCCCGTGTTAAACAGGGTCTTACTGTATTTTTAATTTTCAATAAAAATACGGTAGAACCTGAATAAAATGATCACTTCCTGTTCCAATTAAAACTGGTCATTTATACAGGTTAATTATAGTACAGCAAGTTTAAATGAAACAAAATGATTACACTTTAATAAAATCGAAATGTATGTTTTGTTACAATTTATAACAATTTATCATTTATTCAAAAACACAATATATTTAATTAGTATGGAAAAAACTATCAATAGTGCTTTGTCACATTCCATTTTTATTTTTTATAATTTCTATCGCAAAGCAGTGTTCGATGTCGTTTAATTGAGAATTTCTACCTCAAAGCAGTGTTCGATGTCGTTTAATTAAGACAACAATTTTTTATTATTTTCTATTGTTGATGCCAGTTATAATTTCTACGACAAAGCAGTGTTCGATGTCATTTAATTGAGACAATTTTTCATTATTTCCTATTGTTGATGCCAGCTTAGTTCTTCAACATGTTTATTGCAGGTATCATTTGCTTAATGTTGCGATTTCTGTTATTCCTCCATTTTTAGTCAGAATTTCTTTTTAAGAGAATATTTTGTGGATGTGTGTTTTCTCCACATTAAATTTTTCTTCTAATGTTCATTCAGAAAGACCTTTCTTACTGTCTTCAAACATTTTTATTTACTGTTATAAATTCAAGGCATTAACTTTCCGTTTAGCCTATGGTTTAGCCATGTTTCAACATCCAAAGTGATAGAATCACATATGTATGAGATTAAATTTGATTAATATGCTTGCATAGAACACAAACATCTGGATCTGGTGGCTGATTGTTTTCACTTTCCTTGTTTCTCCTATATCACTTTGCCATTGGCCTTCAAGTTATGATTTTTAACGTTTTTAATACAAAATTTAATCATCATATCATAGATACAAATCTAAGGTACGTGCATATTAAAAAGATATCACATTAAAGTAGAAATGACACCATGATTTCATTATTCCAGTGCTCTACATCATTCTTGTGGTATCAATGATGAGGAAAAATTTCCACAGTGCAATTATTTCAATTGTAGTGGTTTGGCTTAAATGAAGTTTAAAAGAAAACAGTTCTGATGTAAGCAATAAAAATAGTCAATTAGTAGTGATGTTAAAAAATTAGGTCAACACAGACAGTTTCACTTTATGTTTGATCTAAAAAATTGATGTTCATGGTTACATTAGGGAAGTGGTTATCATATGGAGGGTGAAATAGCATTATTTCTATGGGAATAAATTTGGTTCCCATAAAATCAAGGTTGTCATGTCAGGTCATAAAGTCAGTTTTCACTGTATATATAAATCAAATAATGAAACAGACTGAGTCTGCCAATCTTAACTAATTTATTCTTCTTTGGGGAAAGATATTATAATAAAATCAGTACTGACACAAGCTGAAGTCTGCAAATCCATGCTCTCCATGAGTTTGATTTAGACTCAAAACATTTGTTGCCAACAATTGTCAATCAATGCTTCAATTGTTCCATGGCTGTCATGGACTTTTCGGAAATAGCTTCCAGCAATTATTATCTGCTTTGGACTAAGCTTAAGGTTCCCCTTTGAAGTTTATTGCTATTTTAATAGAATTTAGGAACTTCTGTTCTATATATCTATATTCTATTCTATTCTATTCAAATAACTTTTCAACAACAGAATAAAAGACTAATGCCAACAAATGATACAAAAAACTGAAATTCGGAGAGAGATTATTTTTGAATACAGTTATGGAACATTAATTAAAAAAAATCAAAGATCTTAATGAAATATCATGTTTTATTAATCATTGAAATGCAATATTCCAAACTTGCTTAACCATTAAATATCTCATATAAACTAAAGAAAAATATCATCGTTATTTACCATTATTTCAGCTATATTTTTCCTGACAATCAAAAGTGTCACTTTTTGAAATCACTGTTTTAAACAGTTATTTAAATTAAAATTTTACATTCATATTTTTGAAAATCTGCTTAATTTTATTTCAGAGTTGTGAAATTTTCTTTATATAAAAATCAGTTTACTTGAAAATTTTTAATGCTAGAGATCAGTTCACTGCTTATAATAGAATTTAATATTATGGAAACATAAGACACTTTTTTTCATTAAAAATACCATAAAAAACTTCACCCTGCACCTTATAAGTAGAAAGTAATTATACAACACATACAAAAGTCAAAGAAGTTGGCAAAGGACAAAATGAAATTAATGGATAGTTTACATTTTTATAATGGATATTACAATGAAAAATCTATAAAGTTTTTGTTTTAATTAGTAGGCTGTTATTAGAGTATCAATTAAATTCCTGTTATACATTTAACCCCAATGTTGATGATGACTATAATAATGTGGAGAATAATGATGATTATGTCAATAAGGAATCTGAAGTTTAATAATAATAATAATAATAATAATAATAATAAAGGAACTCCATGGCAGACATCCGCATGACTTACAGAAACACTTCATTGACATCAAAGCATCAAACAGCTGGTTAATCAAGGGGGATCTATTTACTGAAACAGAAGGGTTTATAATAGCTATACAAGACCAGGTAATAAACACGAAAAACTACAGAAAATACATACTGAAAGACAGCACATTAACAAATGACACATGTAGGAAATGC